>JASCZI010272618.1:15803-26795 GCA_036250425.1 Stylosanthes scabra | reverse complement strand
AGAAACTTACAAAAGGAGATGATTTGATTTTATTTTCATCAATATAATCTAGAGCGTCCAGATTTGGCATTGTTTCAATCTTATATGGCAGCCCAGTCTTTGTATCTATGTAGTCAGGGCCATACTTTTCAAGTATATTGTGCTGAAAACAAAGCAAGGAAACAAAATAACATAAGGTAAATGAATACATTCAATATTGAAACAAAAATGAGCAAAAAAAGTTTAAGGTTGAGACAAAAAATAGAGGAGGCACACAATGTGTTGTATATTTAAACTTCTCATTATTCTCCCTGTTGTAGAGAATACATATTATTTGCACTATCTGCTAAAAGAAAGACAGAAAATCAGCAAAGCATTGAAATTTATAAAAGAATCAACAAAAGTATCATTTTTTGTTGGTACTTACTGCCAAATCCATTTCAGCCCCTTCTGCCATTGATGTGAAATGGTATCTCATTGCTTCATACTGTTTTCCATTTTTAAACCTGAAAAGATGTTGATACTCATTGTTTCCTTCAGGTTTTGTTGCCCATTTGTAGCACAGTTTTCTCATACATTGTCGTTTTTGGATTGCTTCTTCGAGGGTCTTGATTTCGAGGCCATGATGTTGCTGTATTTCTTTGCCTTTCTGTTTCTGCACATCTTGATCATGCTTTTCAGTCTCTTGTACAGGCTCCTTTTCTTTCTCAGGTTGAGATTGAGACTGACTTTGACTTCCAAAGTCAATGCCGAGGTCAAATGAAGGCAACGGACCGATGTCACCCTGCGCTACTGCCATTTTGGCGATCATCATTATATTCCTATTTATTTCTTCGTGTACCTCTTTATGAGTTTCTATATTCTCTTTAGGCTCTCTGCACGTAGTTAAATCAAAGAGTAAACATAAAAGAAATAAGGTAGAACGTTTATGTACAGATTGGAATATACTTTCTGCGCAATTTTATAATTAATTCAAGTTTCTTACCTGTTTGACTCCCAATATTTGTGGGTCACTTGTTCTATCACTGACTCTTTCTCAGCAATATCACCCTTTTCAACATTTGTTTCTACCACCAGATTAGCACTGCAAAGTAGTTTAATGAAAAAGGAAACTAATATTAATTAAAGGAAAAAGCAAATGATGAAAACAGTTTGTACAGAAATGAAATGCTATATTTTGCAGAAAAGTAATTCCAAATTGTTCAGAAAAGAAATTTCAAATTGTGCATAAAAGCAAATGATAAAATCAGTTTTTGTATAGAGTGCAATATTATTTCTGCCCAGTTAAGCATTTTTTCAAGATTCACTTACATGCTTTCGCTCAAATCTCTCCTGATTAACTCTTCTTCGGCACTTGTCGCCTCAACAACTTCTATCACTGACTCTTTTTCAGCAATATCACCCTTTTCAACAGTTGTTTCTACCACCAGACGAGTACTGCAAAGTAGTTTAATGAAAAAGGAAACTAATATTAATTAAAGGAAAAAGCAAATGATGAAAACAGTTTGTGCAGAAATGAATTGTTAAATTGTGCAGAAAGGAAATGCCCATTTGTGCAGAAATGAAATGCCAAATTTTGCAGAATTGTAATTTCAAATTTTGCAGAAAAAAAATTCTAAATTGTGCAGAAAAGCAAATGATGAAAACAGTTAAGCATTTTTACAAGATTCACTTACGTGCTTTCGTTCAATTCTCTGCTGATTAACCTCTGAAAACAGTTAAGCATTTTTACAAGATTCACTCTATTTCGCAGTCTTGAGGAGTAACCAGCACATCATCAATTGCGGCAACCCCTTGAGATGGAGGGTCTACTGCGGCATCAGCATTTTCAGCAAGCTGGTTTATTTGAGCGACAGCAGGAGTAGCATTTGGAGGAAGAGTTTCTATTGGAGCAGCAGCAGGATTCTCAGGCAGAGGGTTTAATGGAGCAGCCTCAGCATCAGCAATAATCTCTGCACCAGCAGGATTAACCTCTGCATTTGGTGGAGGCTATATTTCTTCAACATTAACCTCATGCCTATGTTTGGATCTTCTTTCGTTTCCTGCTGCAGCATTAACCTCTGAATTATGTGGAGGCTCAATTGCTGCAGCATTAAGGTCTGCACTCGGAGGAGGCTGCACTGCTTCATCATTAACCTCATGCCTCATTTTGGACCTTCGTTCATTTCTGACGGCAGCATTAGCCTCTACATTTTGTGGACGCTGCACTGCTATTCTTGTTCTCTTTTGTTTTCTTCCTATGCTATAAACAATGATGAAAACGGAAACTAATATTAATTAAAGGGAAAAGCAAATGATGAAAACAGTTTCTAAATCCTAAATTGTGCAGAAATGAAATGCTAAATTCTGCAGAAAGAAAATTTGTGCAGAAATGAAATTCCAAATTGTGCAGAAAAGAAATTCCAAATTATGCAGAAAAGAAATGTCAAATTATGCAAAAACTAAATGCCAAACTTTACATAAGTAAATTGCATAGAAATAAAATTACTTACTTGTCATCTTGAGAGATTGTTCTCTCTGAGTCTAGTTCTGATTCAGAATCTGAGAAAATATCCTCAGATTCATCCTCAGATTCAGAATCTGAGGAAATATTCTCAGATTCATCCTCAGATTTAGCTTCCTCATGATGTTTTCTTTTTCCCAGTGTCCTTTTTTTTTAGTTGTATCCTCTATCTCTATAGACTTTACCAATTTGCTATTCAGAATATCCTTCTTCCCCATTTTTGTTGATGTTTCCACCCTTTTTGGATCCATTGTTTTTTTTTCATTCTTTCTTTCCTTTGTTTAGCTTGAGAAAGCAGCCCCTACAGAGGACACAAACAGAGCAAAGAAAATTAGATGTTGTATAAATAAATTGAGCAGAAATGTAAAAGATATGCAGAAATCAATTTACTTACAGTGGAATCTTTCTTCTCAAGCTTCAATCTCTCCTTCAGCCTATCCCCTCTCCAGTATGAAATCCATGGAGGTCGAGCTTCGTCATCTTCGGAGTACTCTCCGAAGTGTGTCTCATGCAAATATATAATGAGCATAGCAAACACACAACCTTCCACCCCCTTGGAGTTCTTCCGCCTCATTTCTGCTATTCCATCCAAAAGAAATCTGCACACATGCCTTGCCCAATTCATTTGTCTCGGATTGTCAACATTGACAATCGCTGGGAAATGCTTCGGCGAAAGAGGATTGGAATTGGTTGCACACAAGAAAGTCTTCTGGATAAACAGAATGAAGGCCCTCTTGAATTTTCTAGTGTTTTCTTTAGAATCCACTGTTGTCTCTATTATCGTTCTCTTCAAAGATAATATGGTAACACCTTTGAAACTGTTGAAAGCAGCTTTCTGCTCGTCGCTTAATTTTTTGTTCTCTATTTTCTTTTCATATGTGTTACCCCTTGCGTTCAGTCCAAGTGCATCCCCGATTTTACTTGCATCGAACTTTATCCTTCCTAAAGTGGTCCTCATGCTGTTGTCGTTTGTGTTGAAGGAATCAACCAGCTCCATCATCATTTTTTGCTGATATTTAAGATGGAGAGGTTTTCCAAGGCACCGAACCCCATGTCCTTCACAACTGCCTTTTGCTCGGATGAAAGTTTTTCGAGCAACTTTGCTACATCACTTGGGCTGCATCTTGTTCTATTGGATTTCTGCAAAAGTTTTGGAGAAGACATGTTAGAAAATTGTATTTAAATCAACAAAAAGTGATAAAAAGATGAGCTAAAGTCAAACTTACGTTGTATTGTTTCTTTTTTCCACTACCCTTCAGTTTCTTTGCCCTAGTTTTTCTTGCCATTGTTCCTGCAAATATAACCTAGAATTAGAAGAAATAACAAATTCTACAGAAATATAACCTAGAATGCTATTTTGTGCAGAAAAGAAATGACAAATTATGCAGACAAGCATAATTTAGAATGCGCAGAAATGATAAATTGTGCAGAAAAGAAATATCAAATCCTGCAGAAATGGAATGCTATTTTGTGCAGAAAAGAAATGACGAATTATGCAGAAATGAAATCCCAAATTGTGCAGAAATGAAATGAGTTTTGCATTCTGAAATAACGAAATTGAAAACCAACCAAATTGCTAATCAACAATCCAACCATACAAGCATAATTTAGAATGCGCAGAAATGATAAATTGTGCAGAAAAGAAATATCAAATTCTGCAGAAATGGAATGCTATTTTGTGCAGAAAAGAAATGACGAATTGTGCAGAAATGAAATGAGTTTTGCAGTCTGAAATAACGAAATTAAAAACCAACCAAATTGCTAATCAACAATCCAACCATACAAACATAATTTAGAATGCGCAGAAATGATAAATTGTGCAGAAAAGAAATATCAAATTCTGCAGAAATGGAATGCTATTTTGTGCAGAAAAGAAATGACAAATTGTGCAAAAATGAAATCCCAAATTGTGCAGAAATGAAATGAGTTTTGCATTCTGAAATAACGAAATTAAAAACAAACCAAATTGCTAATCAACAATCCAACCATACATACATAACCTAGAATACGCAGAAAAATGAGAAAACAGTTTTGCAATCTTTAATAATGAAAATAAAAGCCATTCAAATTTCACAAAAACAAAGCACGCACACAATGCACGAAAAACCTAATCCAGATTGCTCAGATACAACGAAATAACGAAATGAGAAGCGAATTGAAACAATGAAAATAAAACCTAACCTAGAATCCATGACAGAAATACAAAAGTAGTACTATGAAAGTTTTAGCAGAACCATACCTTTTGATTTCGCGGTTTTGATCTTCAATTGATGATGGAGGAACGTCGTTGATTGTTTTCGTTGCTTCTCTTGGTCGGTTTCTTGATTACTTAACGATTGCAGAAGATTAATTGACGGTTCTTGAATGTTTGAATTTGAAGAATTGAACGTTAGAAGAAGGTGAAGAGAGTGGAGAGTGGTAGTTATGTTTCGCGAAAGTTACGCCAGTATACTAAAGCGTGAAAACACGTGTTCCTTTAGTGAGAGTGGGCTTGATTTTTAGTGGACACTTAGTTAATCACTTGGTTATGCAATTCACTTGTTCAAATAGCAAGATTGAAAATTTAAACACACAAAGCAGTGAAAAAAAAAAAAAAAAAGCAACAAAACTTTTCTAACTATTAATATTTTTAATTAAGAATATAAATGCAATGCTGTGCATCATAAATGATGAATGAAAATAACAGTGACACATACAAAATTTTTAATAGAAAAAGTTATGGACGGGGGCCCATCCCGCGTCGGTAAATGAAAAGCAGAGTAGGCTCACACGCTTATCCGGTGGTGGCGTGCCTGGCCTTCCGAATCCCAATCCATAGCTTTCTGTTGTTCAGGGACCCACAACTTCAAGTCTTCAACGAATTTCATTATTTTGTCACCTGTTGGATGTGAAATTAACAAACACAATGATGAACCTATCTCAATATATTTTGTTTCCCTCGTCTTAATTTATTTATCAAAATTTTATATGTACATCAAAAGTAAAAAATAATTTAGAAATTTTATTTACACACCATCAATCACCATATATTTATATTTTAGTGATTAATTTTGGTATGTAATAACATAACACATTATAATTCATATATATTTATATATATATTAATTTATATATATTTAATATGCATATAGCATAGTCATCATTTATTTATTATCATGATCCATGATGCTTTTTATTATGTTTTGGTGTTAACAAGTATAAATAATTAAATATATGATACCCTTAAAAACAAAAAAAAAAGTATGAATATATGATAAATAAAAAATATTACATGTATATTAAAATCATTTATTTTTAACGTATTTTTAATACATATATGTTGTATTTTAGTATATTTTTATATTAATAATGGATTTAAATATATATGATTGATGATGCATGCTTTATCCTTGAAGAGTCACATGATGTTCCTACCGTGTTTCCCTTAGCGTAAGAAATTCATGCGGTTGGTTGTTTCCATCAATTGGATGCCACTCCACCAACACGCCACTATACTGCTTTCAAAGCTCATATATTCTACTTTCGCTTTCACATTACACACCGAAAATCAACCCTTTAAGGAAAAATCTTTTGTCAAGATCTAATAGTAAGTAGACATAAATTTAATAAAGATTGCAATTAGCAGTTAAATGTACCTATACATATATGTATATCTAAGTAGAAAATGACAGGGAAAGTAAGTAAAAGTATTTCTAATGAATAATATAAATACATAAAAAGAAAAAGCAGAAAACGACAAAAGAACAAGTAAGGAGGTGCGGTGATGAAACTTGGAACTTGGAAGTGAGTGAGTAGTAACAAACTAACACCACTTAATTAATTAGTAATTTAGGTTAGCTTAAGTGGGTAGTGAAGTGTAGAGTGTTAGCTGAACCCGCCTTTTTCCTTTTCGGTATTCGTGACGTCAATCTCCACCGTTAGTACCCATCCGCATGGCATGCCATGTGATTGCGATCTCTTTCTCTCTCTCTCTTCCCATAAGTTCCGTACTTTACTCGGATTTAGCCTTCAACACTAACACATTCTGGCGCTCCCGCTTGATTTCTTGTTGCTTCCTCCTCCATCACTCTGAACCCCAAATGCTACTGCACTCAACAAGTGTGTGTGGCTCTTGAGTGACACTGTTTCTTACGGTGGACCCGCAATGAAAGGAGTTTCCTTCTTCTTGCTCTTATTCACTCTCTTCCTGTCTCTCAGCTCCATTTCAGCTCTCTCTCAAAGTGGCTCCACCCTGCCTTCGGTCAAGTTTATCCTAGGTTCGTCTAATCGTGTGTCTCACTCTCTTCTTTTGTGATGGTGATGAGTTAGGAGTTGGGATTAGGTGCAGATCTTGCTAAGCTGATGAGGATTTGGGATGAAAGATCAAAACTTCCTGCCAAATTTTGCTTCTTTTGGATTGATCCCACATGCTAAATTCAAGCTCAAAATGTGCAAGTTTTGTAGTTTTGATGGGATTGGATTTTTCCGTTATGGTTGTGATAACTGGTCTGCTCTTTTGTTTTCAGGAGGAGAAGAGAATTTGGGTCCATGGAAGTATGAAATGAGTCAGATGACACATGTGGCTCCAGCACCAGGGCCTAATGGTGAAGATACTCTTGTCTTGGCAGCTAACAGGACCAAAAGACCCGACATTCTCAGAGGATTTCGACGATACCGAGGTGGTTGGGATTTTACAGATCGCCATTATTGGGCTGTAAGTGCTAAGTGTCATTCCTATTTTCAATCATGTTCTTGAATCAGTTAATTCTGTTGCCAATGCCGATTCAGTAATGACTTGGTGCTTTATTCATCATCAGTTTAGCATTGAAATGGAGAGTGCTATTCTTTCACATGCTTATTGCTTATTGAAGTATGCTTCTTTGATGTTACTTTGCAGTCAGTTGGATTCACGGGTGCAGCTGGTTTCATTCTTGCTGTTCTATGGTTCATCTCGTTTGGCTTAGCACTTGGAATTCATCTATGCTGTGGATGGGGAATTAGTATCAAACACAAGGAATCAAATCGTTCGCAAAGGATTTGTCTTATACTACTCATAGCATTCACCTTTGCAGTAGCGTAATTCTCTCTACCTTAATTTAAACTTTTTTGGGCTAACCCCTGCCCTTGTTCTTTGCATCATACCTTGGAAAAACTGGGTTCTTTAATCATCTTCACTTTCCATTAGTAGTTACAGATGTTCTTTGGTATTTACATGTTACAGATCACAGATGTTTGCTGTAGTTTTTCCTCTGAAATCTTTTGCCATTCTGTCTGAGTGAAATTTCTGTTTACACTTATAACTCTTGTTGAGAATACTTTTTACTCCACACATTTATAATAGAACGTTTGGAACTTGAAAGACAAGCCATGGAGAAGGAAATATGTAAAAAAATGGTCATAGTCTTGAACTTTCACCATTGTTTGTTCAAATTTGCTTGGAGATGAATCCAACCTATCCTGATTACTAACATCTCATTCTCTTTAATTTTCTCAGAATGGGATGTATCCTTCTTTCTGTTGGGCAAAGTAAGTTTCATGACAAGGCCTTGGGTACCCTTCGATATGTTGTCAATCAGTCAGATTATACAGTGCAGACTCTAAGAAACGTCACTGAGTATCTCTCCCTTGCAAAAACTATCAATGTGGATCAGATCCCTCTTCCATCTGATGTCATGGATGATATTGACAAGTTGAATGTGGATCTAAATACCGCAGCAAATACACTCTCGGAGAAGACCAAAGAAAATTCGGTTAAAGTTAGAAGAGTATTCAATGATGTGTATGAATCATAAAACTGAGAGCTTCTCATTTTGACATATAAATATTCCATCATATATGATACTAAAATGTGGACATTTTTGTAGGCGTCTAGCTTTGATAGTTGTGGCAGCAGTGATGCTTCTGCTGGCTGTAATTGGATTGTGTATGTATTTTAAATCAATCAAGTTATTTTTGTATTCATGCTCTAGAACTCTTGCTTATGGCTAAGTTGTATGTTTTTTGCAGTGCTATCTATCCTTGGACATCAACATGCAATTCTAATGTAAGTTACCTCTGCTTATGTCTCTTGATATTATTACCTATGCCTTTCATGCCTCTGTCTGCCTGAATGGTTGGTGCTATCCATATTGTTCTATATCTGATTTCATAATGTTATTGCAGATTTGTTATCAGTGGTTGGTTACTAGTTGCAACCACATTCATTCTTTGTGGAATGTTCATGATCATTAATAAGTAAGCCATTATACAAAGATCCGCATTTTTTCATATTCTTTAAGCAAGAGCTATACCTTTTCTTTCGATTCATTTAAGTGTAATACAATTTTCGCCCCTTCTATTACAGTGCAATTTCTGACACCTGTATGGCTATGGGAGAATGGGTGGAGAATCCACATGCAGAATCCGCACTTAGTGATATCCTTCCATGTGTTGATCAGAGAACCACAAACAAAACACTTTTTCAAAGTAAGCAAGTGGTCACCAACATTGCCAATGTTGTCAATCAGTTCATTTATAACACCGCGAACACAAATGCAACACAAGGTAGCCCGGGTTACTACAACCAGTCTGGACCTGGAATGCCGTCTTTGTGCTATCCCTTTGACTCTCAGTATCAAGAACGGCAGTGTACAGCTCAAGAAGTTTCTTCTGCCAATGCTTCAATGGTAATTTTTTGTTTAAAAACACCACTTGACTTAGTTATTGAGATTTGCCACAGGCTGGGTTTATGTAGCATTATTTTTGTTTCAATCCTCTGTGCACCTCGCTGCTCGAACCTAATAAATTCAGCTGTTTCAACCTAATAATTAGTCTTTTAGGTTCCAATTTTCAGTTGAATGCGTCAGTGGGACAATTAGACTGCATGAGCTATATCAATATGTCAAAATTCAAAACACATTGTTTCTATTTATTGATTTTTAGTGGGTAGCTGATTGATCAAAATATGGTTTGTACCCACTCTTGGAAAGAGGTACAAGTCTTACTTCTGTAGACTGGCCAAATTCAATGAAAGCTAGAAGGATAGGCTGTATGTTCTTGTTTGCTTTTGATGTTGGACATCATCAGCTTGTATCTGAAACCTAGGCTAATTGGTGTTTGTTTACAACTTTACATGCATTATTGACTTTGTATAAACATAAAATAATTTAGACAATTTGCAACCATCTGGATGAATCTCTTGATTTGGATCCAGTATTTTTGCATTAGGCTATAGTGTCTATTCCTGCTGAATGAATGTAAAAAGAATCTTACTGAACCTTCTAAAAACTTTTCCAGGTTTGGAAGAACTACGAATGTGAAGTATCCGAATCTGGTATTTGCACCACAGTTGGGAGGGTGACCCCAGCAATTTACTCGCAATTAGTAGCTGCAGTTAATGAAAGCTATGCGTTAGAACATTACACTCCTCTCTTGCTAAACCTTCAGAATTGCAATTTTGTGAGGGATGCATTTGCAGGAATCACCACAAGTTACTGTCCTCCATTAACCCATTATCTAAAGATTGTGAATGCAGGACTGGGACTCATTTCAGTTGGCGTCCTGCTCTGCCTTGTTCTCTGGTTACTGTATGCCAACCGCCCCGGAAAAGGGGATGTGTTTGGGAAACTGTCCTTATCAGAAAAACTAAAGAGCAGATTTAGCAAGAACCGCAATACCACGAATCCATCATTGTCAAATGCTGGTATTGAAGTATAGATTGTAAAATAGATATTAATTATAAAATAAAATATAAATATAGGGTTTATATATTGTTTTACTGTGCCAAATTAAATAGCGGGAAGAAACAAAGGTGGAGCGAAGCTACCCCTTTACTTGGAGAATAGTAACCAAACTAGTGTGTACCATGTACATTTTGCCTCTGTAAAGAATGAGCTATTCGACAAGAGTTTTTAGCTTTAGCCCTTATTTTTTCTTCTTTGATTGAATTACGAATTTGAAAATATGTTTGATAAACCAATCAAATATGACAGGTAAATTGTATCATATATATTGTTAAGAGAAAAGAAAAACTTAGACAAGTCCCAAATAAAAGAAAAAGAAAACTCTTGTTTCATCAGTATAGTCCTTAATGCTGAGGCTACTTCTTTAGATCCGATCTCAACCGAAGAATAGAAGACAGATAGAGAGAGAGAGGACAAAGAGAGAAAGCACATCGCCGCTCCCTCACGGAGCTGCGTCGATGCAGTTCTCGGTGGCCACCTAGTAGTCTTCGACGAGCCACGGTTCTGGACCCATCGCCGTTGCCGTTGGATGAAACTGTACCTTCAAACCACCACTCTTCGACCTTGCCGTTTCGTCGTCGCCGTTCTGTGTCGGTCTCGTTCTCGCCGTGTCGTCACGGTAGAGCAGATCTAGACAGGAGAACGGAGAAGAAACCGCAGGAGCTTTGCGGGCAGCGACCTTGTTGAGTAGCTCGTCGTCTTCGACCAACCACGGATTTTGCAACTTCCCCGTCGCCGATCTGCCCTCACTCCCCTTCAAGCCCAGATCTGCAAGACGAAGGAGCTCCCCCCACCAACAATCACCTCCAT
>JASCZI010272618.1:0-13353 GCA_036250425.1 Stylosanthes scabra | reverse complement strand
TTTCTATGGATCAGTGTTTAACTTTGGAAATTACATGCAACAGTTTCCAGTGGGTGCTTAGTGCAGTATATGGAAGTCCTCAGCCTGTCAATAGAGGAAATTTGTGAAATCATCTTCTTTCTATTGCACCTCTGATTAATGCTCCTTGGTTGGCAGTTGGGGATTATAATGAAATCATTCATGCTTCGGAAGTTAGGGGGGGTCTTTATAATGTTGCTCGCAGCTACAAATTCTGTGATACTCTCGATCATTGTGGTTTGTTTAATCTTACATCCAAGGGAAAAAACTTTACTTGGTTTCGTAAATGTCAAGGGCAGCTTGATATTGCCAAAAGACTTGACAGAGCTTGTATCAATACAGATTGGCAGTTTCTTTTCCCGGAGGCATTTTGTGAGGTTCTTAATCATCTTCATTCGGATCACTGTCCTTTATTGATTTGCTGTAAAGGGATTCTGGAAACAAAAAGGACATTCCTTTTCGCTTTTAAGTGGCCTGGGCAACTCACCCTGAATACAAATATGTGGTCTACAGAGCTTGGAACAAGACACCCAGTAATGTTCAGCGGCGTCTAACATACGTGCAACAAGATTCTCTTGAGTTCAACAAAAAGACCTTTGGTAATATCTTTGTTCGAAAAAGAGAGTTGGAGACTCAGCTACATTCTATCCAACAACTTCTTGAATACTGCGATGATCTTATTTTGGAGGCTAGGGAGAAACAGCTTCGGGATGACTATAACTGCGTTTTATTACAGGAGGAGCTGTTTTGGTACCAGAAATCCCGAGAACAGTGGGTCCGATTTGGAGACAGAAATATGAAGTTCTTTCATACTCAAACTTTAATTCGAAGAAAGACAAATAAGGTCCACGGTCTTTTTATTGATGATGGCACCTGGTCTGTTGATCCTGCTGTTCTACAGAACTCAGCTATTAGTTTTTTCAAGAATCTTGTTTGCAAGGTGGACCCAATTGTGGTTGACTGTATGGGACAATTTCACGTCCCTCGTTTAAGCCAAGATGGTTGTCTTTCTCTCACAAAGCCGGTTACTATGATGGAGGTTAAGCTTGCTTTAGATTCAATGGGTTCCTTTAAAGCTCCAGGTCCAGATGGTTTTCAAGCATGCTTCTTCAAAGAATACTGGAACATTGTTGGCCAGGAGGTTTGCAAGACCGTTAATTCTGCTTTCTTGGGTGAGCCTCTAAGTCCCTCGCTTCTTGAAACATTGATTGTTCTTATCCCAAAATGTGAATCACCGGTCAGAATGAAAGATTTTCGCCCAATTAGTCTTTGTAGTGTCATGTATAAAATTGTGACAAAGGTGCTCGTTTCACGCCTCCGTCCTTTTTTGAATGATATTATTAGTCCAAATCAGGGTGGATTCATTCCAGGAAGAGGTGCACCAGACAACATCATTGTAGCTCAGGAAGTTCTTCATTTTATGAAAAAAACAAAATCAAAAAAGGGTGTTCTTGCTTTCAAAATAGATTTGGAAAAGGCGTACGATAGGGTAGACTGGCGCTTCTTGGAGTATGCCTTAAAGTGTTTTGGGTTCCCTACCTTGACTATTCAACTGCTGATGAATTGTATTAAAGCATCTTCTTTATCTCTGTTGTGGAATGGATCGAGAATGGAAGCTATCAAGCCTTGTCGTGGTCTTCGGCAGGGTGATCTGGTATCTCCATATCTTTTTGTTATTTGTATGAAAATGCTGGCTTGCTTGATTTCTAAACAGGTAAACGAAGGTAAATGGGATCCAATTGCAGTTTCAAGAAGAGGCCCGAGAATTTCTCATTTAATGTTTGCAGATGATCTACTTCTTTTTTGCAAAGCAAAGAAGACCCAGGTACAACTTGTTATGCAATCATTGGATTTGTTTTGCAAGGCCTCAGGTATGAAGGTAAACATTGAGAAATCTAAGGCTATGTGTTCTACTAACGTCTCTAATGTTAGAAGAAATCAGTTTACCGGAGTCTCACAAATTAGATTTACTCAAAATTTGGGAAGATACTTGGGAGTTAATCTGGGTCACCCGAGAACATCTAGAGTAGCTTGCCAAGAAATTTTGAGCAGAATCAAATCAAGGCTTTCGGGATGGAAAGGCAGGTTGTTGAATAAAACAGGTAGACTATGCCTTATCAAATCTGTGGGCACTTTAATGCCTATTTATCCTATGCAGGTGTCTCTTTTTCCATCAACTGTTTGTTCAAAGATAGATATGATGATGCGTCAGTTTCTGTGGAAAGGAAAAATAGGAGAAAGGAGTCTATCTCTAGCAGCCTGAAAGAAGGTTGTCGCACCAAAGAGGCTAGGAGGTTTGGGGATTAGAAATGCGGAGTGTATGAATGTCACTCTTTTGGGAAAACTAATTTGGCAGTTGAATCATTGTCAAGACAAGTTATGGGTTCGTATCATGCATGCTAAGTATTTATCAGACGGACTCCTCATCGATCAATCAACTCCTACACAGGTTTCAGGTATTTGGCAGAGCATTCTTAAGTCAATCTATAAGTTGAGGGATGGCTTTATTTGGTTTACAGGTGATCTTGATCAATCCTTTTGGTATTCTAATTGGTTATCGACTGGTCCTCTGGCAACAAAACTCCCTTTTATTCATATTTTTGATACATATATCATTCTTAGTGATGTTTGGCGTAATGGAAGATGGAATTTAGATAATATATACACTTCTTTGCCAGACACTATTAAGCAGCATATTCATAGCGTCAATCTGGACATTCAAGCTAAATGCGACAAAGGATGGTTCTGGAATGGGAACTCTTCAAAAAGGTATACGGTGTCGGATGGCTACCATTGGTTAGCTAGTCGTAAGTATGGGTGGCCCTCATCTTGCAGATGGAAGTGGATTTGGCAACTTAAGGTCCCTGAGAAAATAAAATTTCTTCTATGGCAATGCTGTGTTGATGCAATTCCCACAGCTGTTTTCCATGCTAGAAGAGGTTTATCAACTTCTGATGCGTGTTCAAGGTGCAATCTTGATTCAGAATCATTAGCTCATTGCTTCTATTTTTGCCCAAAGGCTTTCCAGGTTTGGCAGGTTCTTCGAATCTACCCTCTTTTATCTGAGTCAGTGGAAGATCTCTTATTCTGGATTCATAAAAATTGCAAAGAAAATCCAGCTATCTTTACAGCTGGGGTCTGGTGGATATGGAGAGCCAGGAATAATGATATCTTTGGCTACGAAGATCATTGGGATACAGCTAAAGTGGTGGCACTCTGCAGGCACAGTGCAAGGGAATTTAATGTCCTTCATTATAATCTTAGTCTCGTCTCCTCACCGACGGTTTGTTTAGACTGGACTCCACCTCCTATTTCTTTTGTCAAGATTAATTGTGATGTTAGTATTCTGGCGAATGGTCACCTTGCAGGTTTTGGCTGCCTTATAAGAGACTATAAAGGGGCTTGGGTTATTGGCTGCTCTGGCCATGTCAATGATACAAACATAGTGTGCTGTGAGCTCATGGCCATTTGGCATGGACTTACTCTGGCTTGGAATCAAGGTTCTCGAAGTGTTATCTGTGAAACAGACTGTCTTGAAGCTCTTAATCTCATTCATCTGACGGACATTAGTCCAACAGTTGATCACTTTGATTTGTTATCGGACATTAAAGCACTCTCAAATCGAGATTGGACGATCCATGTTACTCTTATTCAGAGGTCGGCAAACAACGCGGCAGATCTAATGGCTAAGTGCGCTGCTAGAAACCATGATGATTATCTCGTTTGGGATCAACCTTCGAATAATCTTATGGTTCTTATCCAGCAAGAGCAATCTTTAGCTAACTTTTAGCTAGTTTCTTGCTTTGTTTTTTCATCTTTCATTACCAAAAAATCAGTATAGTCCTTGAATTACAAAATTAGCGGTGCATAATTAATGGACGAAAAAAGAATATTTAATATGGTCATTGAATTGCTAAAAATAGCGGTGCATAATTAATTGAGGAAAAAAGAGTATTTAATACTGCCAAAATTTACTTAATTGAATGCTAGATTTTAGATAAAACCAAGAGCCAAGAAAACTATTCATGCATCCATGTTTCTAGTTCTACTATTCTATCAAATTAATTCTTATTTTTGCCTATCCACCAATTTTCCAACTGAATCATAAAAACCAAATCTAGAATAAGAACATGATGACCTGTTAAAGCAATAGAAAGAGAGAATGAAGTGGTTGACTTGGACATGACTCTACAAACCAGATGCATGGAAAATGAAAATGGTAAACCCAATCTATACAACATCTATCAAACGATGCGAAACATCAGAGGAAGTAGAGAGAACCTTCAAAATTCACCGGGATCAAACATAATTTCGTCATCAGTGCTGTTGAATCCATCATAGTCAAAAAGAGAAGACTGCAAAGTTTCGTTCATACTCATCTTGCTGTCCTGCAAAGCCACGACGTCACTCACGCCGTGAACAACCACCTTATCGTTGGAGAACAGGTCAGGGAAGAACACCGTCACGCCGTTCAGATTCAATACTCCACCGGATCTCGTGATGTTGATCCCAAACCCTTCCACGAATGTAGGAAGCAATGTATTGTCCTCCAAGTTCACCAGATCGTTCCACAGAAGCCTGCATGGCACAGCGTGCCGGAGAAAGAACGATGGATACTCCCCGAACTCTCTGATCTGATTCAACACCATCTCGTCCGGTGGAGCGAGTATCGTGATCGCGTTCTGCTCCGATAAGCCGGCGAGCTGCATCGCGAGGAACGCCGCCATGGCAGAGTATCCTCCGGATTTTAGTGTTTCAATGGCTTGGGAGAAGGAATCGGAGGAATTGTTCGCGGTTAAGTTCCTTGCTATGCAAGTGGCATTGGAATTAGGTTTCTGGTTGGATCCGCTATTGTCCTGGAAATTTGGATCCAAGAAGCGGTCGACGCCGTACACGAGGAGGACGCCATCGTCGTAGAGTGGCGATTCAGTGATTCGGACGTTATTGAGGGAGATAATGCGGTCGGAGGGAGAGGCCGTGACGACTAGGGACTGACCGGGGAGCATGCTGGGAATCTTGGCGCCCGCGGTAAGGAGGCGGAGGCTCTGCGGCGGTAAGGGAAGAGGAGCAAAGTGGAAGCGGAGGAGGTCGAGGGAAGGCTGACCGGACTTCTTGAAGGCGGAGTCGGAGGGGGCGAAGACGGTGGCGGAAGAGGGCTGCTCCAAGAGGGATTCCGCGAGAATCTCGAGGGTGAGAGCCATGGAGACGAAGTTAGAGTCGGCGAGGATGTCGGCGGCGTCGGAAATAGCTTCGCTTGGAAGCGCGGTGGATAGAGAGATGACGGAGAAACTGAAGAGTAGGAGGAAGGAGAGTGAGAGTGAGGAAGCCATTGATGGAAGTTGAGAGTCTCCGGAAGTGAAGGAGATTTGGCGGGAAGAAAGTGAGTGAAACGTGGCGTTGTTCTATTGGCGAAGAAGAATAAGCAGTTATGAGGTTCGTTAGTCGGTTTGCATGAAAAGACAGAAACACCCCCCATCGCTACACCTTTTTGCTCTCCATTTGAGGTTGGCACTAAGAAATTCTCTATTTTTACAGTGTCAAAAGTAGATTTATCTTGCCTATATATGGGTTTTTCAAAAACACTTATATTTCTTTTATGGAATAAAAATAGTAATATTTTTTTGCATTTTCTCTAATCTCCACCATATTCAGTTATTCAATTATCCAGCTTTCTATATATTAAATATATAAGCACAAAAATAATTAAATATATATATAATAAAATAAATGTCACATGATAAATATATTCTATCCAAATACCAAAATACTTTTGCCTACTGTTTACAATTTTACATTCAGTGTGACATCAATATTCTTTTCTTTTCTTTTCTTTTCTTTTCTTTTTGACATACACTGTGATCTCTCTTCAAGTGTCAGACTGGTAGTGGCAATTATAATGTTTTTTATTTTTTTTTTTTTGGTTCAGTTAATATTTTCCTTTTTGTTTTTGCTATAAGTGTTTCCTTTTTTGAGCCACCTATATGTCCCATAGTCCACAAGAATTAGGCCTATTATGGGAAAAATATTGGTAGTACATTTGATCATTATGTGTGCCAATTTTTTTTTGGTCCGGGCCAAAGCCCGTATGCCCATTTATTAACTCATGTATTATGTGTGTAGTAGGCGTGTAGCTCTTATATACTTAATTTCTACAGACACCAAAAAAATATACTTAATTTCTATATCATTATTTCATGTATTTTTCAAAAAGAAAAGGGGAAGAAAAATCCCAAAAAAATTTGGGATAGAGAACTAATAAGGAAATTTTCTGGTCAATAATTATTACCCAGGATTGCATTAAACTATTAAAATAAATTATAATCCCAAATAACAAACCTACCAACTACACATGCACGTATAGCTTTTGGGACGATGGCCTTGTCATTTTGATTCACGAGTTTCTAGTTTTGTCAAAATTAGGCTCATCATGCACCACCTCTCATACTATTCTATTGTGCCCTTTCGGTCGTTCACCTACACACTAATAATTCGAATCTGATTTCTTCCACCCATAAAATTTGTATGTTCATTCATAATTAGAATGGAGTAGGAACTAATAATAAGAGGACTACGATAATAATTAAAATATACTATAATACGTACAGAGAGAAGGTGAGATCTTTTATTAATTAAATAATGGGATATGTTGACAATGTTATATTATGCATGCATGAGAAAATAAAGTCCATATCATTAGACTTTTGCTCAACCAAACCACGCACGGTCCAAATAAATCTCATATAACAAATTGTGGGTCAACCTATGATAATAATTGTTATGGAAATTTAACTATTTAAGAGAGTCAATGACTCAATGTCACTTGATTCAAGTGCAGCAAACTTCAAAGTTTTTTTAAAAGCTAGTTTATTTGGATTGTAGCATGTAAATACTGTTGTTAATAATAAACAAGTAATTAAATGATGCCTTCATATATCTCATACATATCTTATGTCGCAGCCAATTCATTTTTAGCTATATTTTCTTCAAAATGGAAATATATCATGAAAATTGTATATCAAGCTAAGTCAGGGGGAAAACACGTGAACTTCAGGTATGTATGGCATGATGCCAAATTCGAAATTTGTTTAGTTAACTCATATTAGTAATACCAAAATAAATAAATGAATAAAGACATATATTATCTTTGTTTTTTTTTTCCCTTAAGTTTTTGCCGACAGATTAAAGATGGATTCTTCACAGATCATTTAGTTTCATTTAAGAGTTTTCTGTTGGTTATTGAGTTATTACATACACATACAAGACATAATTCAACACTTGTTTAAACAACTAAATGAGCTAATTATTTAATCAAGTCAAGTTTATTTGATTTATTATTATCTTTGTAATTGATCCATTTTATCATTCTCTTGCTATAATTTGAAGACACTATGAATGTTGGTTACCTAATTGGACCCATTATTAATGAATATGCAGTATCAGCCTTTCAAATTGTTAAAGTATCCGTGGATTATGATCAAACTCAGAAATCATATGAAAGCAATATTAATTTATGAATTATAACTTACTTATAAATAGATAACACAACAGCGTGAAGTTTTGATTTGGTGTAAATAATAATAGATAGAAGACTACAATACTCAAAGTCTCTCATTGGGTGCATGCCTCACGTGCAAGATTAAATGCCTTCCAATAATAGCTTTTCTTTCAACAAAACCTTTACTTCTCCAAGTCCTCAAGATAAGGCTTCTTGTTCTTCTTGTTTTTCTTCCCCTTCATGGGGGCACAATATGGAATATATAGTTTTGCTTTTTTGATTGAATGTATTGTTTTATACTGATAATTTAGCTTTTGTTTATAATTTTTTTGAAACAAATTGATCTTTTTGTTGTATTTTTTCCCCTAAAAAAAGCATTCTTTTTTATACATTATTTTGTTTTTCTTATAAATGTATACTAATTAAACTCATAACAATTCAACAGAAAATCTTTACATAAAAACAAGATAAAAGCTTTATGAATGACTCTAGGACGCTAGGTGTCAACAACATTTGATATTTTTATCAATTTTTTAACACACGCATAATAATTACCACACAAATAAAATTTACAACCACTATATTTTATAATCTTTCTGTTAGTGTTGGCTCTCCATATTAAAAAACCAAAAGGTTTATTTTCCACCTGACAAAATTCTATTAAAATTATTTTTAAAAATGAAATAGCATTTTGTTAAATGATATTATTATTATTAGCAAAATTCTAGATGATCAATATTTTTTCCTAGTCTTACTTTTGAATTTATATTCTGTATTTTTTTTTACATTAAAAATGTTATTCCTTATATTTATTATTATTAATTAGAGTTTAATTTTAATATACTAACCATCTAAAAATTTTAAGAAATAAATTTAAAAATTAATTATTTTTTTTATATTATAATGCATAGTTAATTATAACTCTTTTAAAAAGAAAAAACACTGAATAACCAATAACTTTAATTTATATTGGCAAGCAGATCAAGATACTTTTATCTAATGGTTATCCTAAATGTATACTAAAATTAACTATTCTGTATAATATTATTGAAAGCATTTTCAGTATATCCGGAAACCAGTTGAGTTTAATTGATTTTAATTAAAAAATATATATATAATTAAGATCAATGACTAAAAACACAAGAACATTAAAATTCCCAAGTATACTTGAAATATTTTCAATACTATTATCATTATCATCAAATTAATACTATTATTTTGTATAATCTACTCTTTATTTTTTTGAATTATATATCTTTAACTATTTTAAATGATTTGTCTTTTATTATTTTGGATATTTTTTTATGATGTTTATATGTTAAATTTTTTTTATTGGCTAATTATTTCTTATATATTATATTGGTAGTCTTGCTCTTTTAACAATATATTTAATTATTAATAATTAAGAATTTAATTTTAATGTAGTAATGGTATAAAATATTTTATACAATTAATCGTGTAATTATATTAGTTCCTTTGCATGATTAATCATGAGGGAATAAAAAAAAATTATCTTTGTTAATCTATCTAATTGAATCGATATGTAAAAATTTTTTACACGCATCTTGGATTGAAATTAAATTCTAATATTTGAAAAAATATTAAATTATATTGATTATATTCTATTAAACAGTTGGGACACGTGGATGGGGAGGATGAGGCACGGTGATGGTAGTGAGACAAAGCATGAAACAAAATGAAAACAAGTCTCCACTCCAATCGTGGCGATCATGGCCACACCCACACCCATGCACTTTTCTTTTGAAGACTCTTTCTCCTTCTCCTTCTCCTTTTCCACTTTTTCTTCCTTTCCATTTCAATCATTTTCTATATAACTACTTACTCTCACCCAAATTCGCATCTCTCTCTCCTTTTCTAACTATATGCCTTTCCATTTCCATCTCCATTTCCACACACTCTATCTCTTGCTTCATTCCCAAACCTCAGATTCCTCCATCCTTCAAAGCTCCTTCCCTTTTTCTCTCATCTATTCTGCGCTCAAAAGTTTTACCCCTTTCTTAGCTTCCACAAAAATGCCACCCCCTTCTCCTAAGATTCCCCCATTTTGTTCTTCTTCTCTCTTTTAACTCTTCCTGTGAGTAAATTTTTTCACTTTTTGTTCCTTTCTTCCATTTTTTCAATCTGGGTCGGTCTGTCTCTGTCTCTTTCATCTTTCCCCTTTTCCCCTCTTAAATTTCTCCAGTACCTTCTACTTTTATTTGTTTATTTATTTCTGCAATGTTCATCACTGTTTGAACTTATTGGGCTATATCCCTTATTCTTAATTATCAATTGATGCTGTGCTGAAAACTAAAATTCCCCATCTTTTTTTCCAGATCACTTTTTTCAAATTAAACCAGTTTCGTTGATGGTTGCATCAGTTTCTGACTTTATTTGTTGTTTTGAAATAGAATGTGATGGATGGGGGTGGTGATGTTGCTTCAAATTTTGGACCTTTCTTTATATGAAGTTGACACCCCCCTTTCTGCCGTTTTTTTCTAACAAGCTTTAATGTGGGGTCCATCTTGTGTTTTGGAATCTGGCTAGGAATTTCTGCATGAAGATTAAATTCCATCAAATTTTTATGAGCATCTAGAAAAAAAAATTAACCTTTTTTTTTTGTTTTTTCCCCCCAAATATGCTTCTCGATGTTATTACTGACCAGTGTTGTTTTTCTTTTTTCTTGCATGTGTGTGTGTGCTGCATTTCCAGAAGTTGTGAAAGAGAACAAGAGGATTTAAACTGCATTGGAGCATAAGGTGTTCAACTATGGGGGATCACTTTGTGTTGCTGGTTGATCGGTTGCTTACTGAATCAACATTGGAAGCTGCACTTGAAAGCAGAAATCGTTGGATGCAGGCTGCATCCTCAGCAGTGAATGATGCACATGTTGATCTCTCTTTGATGAAACCGGGTCTTGATGATATAAAGTCTCCAAGGAAACTTGTAGAATGCAGGATATGTCATGATGAAGATGAAGATTCAAATATGGAGTCACCCTGCTTCTGTTGTGGTAGTTTGAAGGTTAGCTCTTAACTAGTATGTATACTCATGTTTCTCTATTGTTGTTCTTATAATTTGAATCCATGGAATTTGAGCTTTAAAATTTAATGGCAAACCAAGCTGATTGTGAGAGAAACACACAAAATTTTCTGCCCTGTTGGTTGATTTCTTTTAGTCTTAAAAGAGGTTTTAGGCATTTTCAAATTCATTTATGTGGTTGAACTGGGAGAGTTGAGGAATGAGGACAAGTTTTATTGTGAAATGTCAATGATAAAGGTTTTTGGAACATTTTTGGAAAATGTTCAGTGAACAAGCTCTTTGGTAAGAGTGTGTCTTTTTCTCAGTTTTCTCCCTGACAGCATTGGGTTAAGAATTCACAGGGCGTGCTAGATCAACTAGAAAGATTTTCCTTTCATGATTTATTTTCCCCATTTAGCATAAATTTTGAAGATATGAATTACCTACACATTACACAAGCCAACTATTATTCAGACATCTTATCGTTAGTTTGATATCTCTTTCAACATTGGTAAGAATTTTGGAGATACCCATACCAACCAAGCTTGTATTGCTTCGGACGAGGATGGCACAGTGCAATCGACTGTGTGGTCACACATAAGATGGTTTATGGAACATGAAGCTCTTACCTGCATGCTTTGCATAGTGTGCACGGCTAAAACATCAGAATAAATGCAATTAATATTAGACTCCCAACATTTCGTTTCTTTGTTTTGACATGTCTTGTCAGCTGAATGATATATTTGGGGCTTGCTACGAACTTACGATATTTACCAAACTCTGCTGATATTGAGCCATATTGTTAGGAGTGATTGCTGGATATCTTGCCTTGATTTCTTCTTTTATTTGCCTCAGTTTGATGCCTTAAGCTACATTGATGTTACTTTTTCAGTACGCTCACCGGAGATGCATACAACGATGGTGTAATGAGAAGGGTGACACCACCTGTGAGATATGTCATCAGGTAATTTAGATCTCCCTTGTTCGTTGTTCCTTCTCTTCTCTTCTTACATTGGGTAATTTAGATGTGAGGAAATGTGGTACTACCTAGATTATTTGGGTTTCGGGAGTACTGAGTAGTGTTATCATCTTTTAATTTGTGATCTTACCTTATTTTGTAAAATTTTAGCAATTCAAGCCTGGTTATACAGCTCCTCCTCCGCTGTTTCAATTTGGACGCATTCCAATGAGTTTCAGGTAACTTTCCATACAGTATTAGTCTCCTACTCTCCTCGCCATTAGTTAATCTCTAAACCTTGTTCTGTCCTTTCCATCTCTAATATCCATTCTTGCTGTTTGTTTTAGGGGAAATTGGGAGATTTCAAGAAGAGACTTAAATAGTACTCACTTGGTCAGCATGGTTTCTACCGATCAGAACCTTACCAATTCTAACTATGACCAGTTTTCAGCATCCACTACTGGAAGTTTGATATGCTGCCGTTCCGTTGCCGTCATTGTAAAATCTCCCTTCCTCTCTCAATTTAGTAGCCTTTACACCTACTGTTACTCTGTATATAACATTATCACATTCTTCATTGTTTTTCATGTGTAGTTCATGGTTCTACTAATTTTAAGACACACTCTTCCCCTGCTAATCAGTGAGAATAAGGATTATTCTTTCCCCCTCTTTATGGTAAGTACGATAACTCAAATATAATTTGGTTAGGCACATCAATCATACATTCATACTCTTACTTACCAACTACCAAGGCTTATTCAATTTAATGGAATATTGAAGCTGCTATTGTTTCGGATTGCTGGTATCGTCCTCCCCATATACTTTATGGTCAGAGCAGTGACATTGATCCAGCGACATCGGCGACAACATCGAGTAAGTTTCTGACCAAGGCTTGTCTCTTTCCCATGATTGACTATAATATTTCAAGAACTGTCTCATTACTTATAGTGATAATTTGTGTTTTTTTGCTTGGCTATGTGTTTCTCATCAGGATCATCCTAATGGCTTGGTCACACTTTCTGATGATGAAAATGAGCACACGGTTTCGCAGCCTCAGCCTCATGTAATACGTGTACTGTAAAAAATGCTTTGGCCGTTTGAAGCACATGTAACATGAAAATGTTGGATGGAGACAAGTTCTCTGAGAACCTTGAGATCTCTGAGGAATGCACTGAAATTCTAGGGCACAGAAGTGATCATATCTCTTAAGGTCACCAAGTTCTTGTAGTTGCTACTTCTTGGAAGTCTTGCCAACAGCAAGTTATATATGCACAAGTTTCTGCTTATATATATGTTGAAATTCTTCATATAACAAGAATATCTCTTGTATAGATAGATAGATAGATATTTATGTAGAGAAATTTGCACGCGTAGATATCAATATCAAAGATGGATTTCTTGTACATATTGCAATGAAAATTAGCTTTCATTCAGATTTGTGTTATTTGTTGAAGAAAGTTTAATTACTCACATATGATCTTTTATTAAACTCCTCAAGCACGTGTTCCAGTGCAAGCTTAAAAGAAAAATAATGATGAACCCTTTATTCAGCAAGAAAATTAAACAAGATTTATGGAATTGTTATTTTTCATATTACTGGAAAAAAACGTTGTATACATAGAGAAGAGGAATGTCATGATTCTCACGTAAAAGTAGAAGTGCAAGGCAAGTATATAGTTACAAAGAAGCTTGGGAAATTTCCGTTACCCGGATTTTAGTGCATGTGAATCACTGATTTGCATCAATTCCATTCCAACCTTATATTTTAAAATATGGAGTTAACCACTGTCCTAAAGTTTTCAAAAATTGACAAATATATATATATATATATATATATATATATATATATATATATATATAT
>JASCZI010272617.1:0-19347 GCA_036250425.1 Stylosanthes scabra | reverse complement strand
TGGATGTGGGAACTGGAAGTGGCATTCTTGCTATATGGTCAGCACAAGCAGGTGCAAGGAAGGTATATGCAGTGGAAGCTACAAAGATGTCTGAACATGCTCGTACGCTTGTTAGAGCAAATAATCTCCAGAACATAGTTGAAGTCATCGAGGGCTCAATGGAGGACGTTACACTTCCAGAGAAAGGTTTGATCTGTGATTTTGCAGTAAAAATTTCATGACTTTTTGTGTTTTAGTTTCCCCTTTCAGTATTTGTAATGGTCTTGAATGTAATTGGGGAGACTTGCAGTTGATGTTATCATCTCTGAATGGATGGGTTACTTTCTCCTGCGCGAGTCTATGTTTGATTCGGTTATATGTGCTCGTGATCGCTGGCTCAAACCAACAGGAGTTATGTAAGTGCTGCTTATGGTAATAAAAATTCAATAGAAGGGATTGTTTTGATGCATTTTCATTATTTGATGGCTACTGACTTGTCTGTTTTTATGCACGTGCTGCTACACAATCCATTACTTTGATTGCTTTGTCTATTGTATATTGAAGTTTTGTTCTTTATCTTTAATTTCCAACATAGAAAGCAAGTCATAGTGCGAGAACCTGGAACAATGCAACAATGTTCCAAAAAATGAGTTGTCTCGGATTCTGTACTTGTAGTTCTCAGGTCTTCAGCTGATTCATTATCTTAGCTTATGATATTCAATATTGTATTTACCATACTTTTTTAAGTAGATTATCTACTGTGTAGTAACTGAAGGCTGTTTGTTTGAATACCAATTACCAAACTGATGAACATTTTTTTTTATGGAAGTCCATATTGTGCTGTAACTTATGATTTCTACAAAATTCCATGTTGTGCAAGAATGACCTTTTTGGTGCTTTAAGTGTTGCCTTTGCATCATGATAAGAGACTTTTTTTTGGGTCAGGTATCCTAGCCATGCTCGCATGTGGATGGCACCTATCAGGACTGGGATAGGAGATCATAAAATGGGTGACTACCAGTCAGCTATGGATGATTGGCACAACTTTGTTGATGAAACAAAGACCTCCTATGGTGTTGACATGAGTACTCTAACAAAGCCCTTTTCTGAGGAGCAGAGGAAATACTATCTACAGGCAAGTTTTGCAATTTGTGTACCTTAATTTTAATGGTTAGTTTCAGTTAAAACAATATCTTCATTTTTTTTAGTCAATCATAACTTACAATTTTTATTTGACCTTTGTATCTGTTTATAATTAGTAAAAACCATTTAAAATGGAATTTAGATAAAATCTATTGCAGCTGACTGATATATATTCGTAAAATACAACAGACAAGTCCAATGAATGGTTTATTTTCTGTGGCCAAACAGCTCTATTAGATTTATTTAATAGCAATGACTTCCGTTTTGCATTTGAACTGATTTAGTCTTATCCTTGCCGACTTTAAATTGCATTTCTGTTATTTTTGTAGACATCACTATGGAGCAACCTTCATCCACATCAAGTGATAGGAACTGCTGCTATAATAAAAGAAATTGATTGTTTAACTGCCACAGTGGACGATATAGAAAAAGTCAGGTCAAAATTCTCATTGTCAATAACTATAGATAACATGAAGTTGTGTGGGTTTGGAGGGTGGTTTGATGTGCATTTTCGGGTAAGTTACTCTGTTGACCTGTTAATGACATAATACCTATCAAATACACTCACACTAGTTATTCCATGCTTTCTTCAACAGGGAAGAGGTGAGGATCCAGCAGAGCAGGAGATCGAGTTAACTACAGCTCCTAGTGTAGATTATAGTACACATTGGGGTCAACAGGTTTGTGCTGTATAATTTTGGTGGTGAATTATTTTGTTCAATCTAGATTTCTAATTCTGAAAGAAGTTGGGAAGTGGGAACATAATTGAAAGAAATGGTACACAACTCTTTTGATTGTTTTCTGTTCTTGTATAGAACAGCCCTTAACCTCTATCTTATATTATTCTTCTCTTTGTCTTAATGAAATTCTCCCTTTATTAAAAAAATAAATAAAAGGGAAAAAAAAACACACTAGGAAAACTTGTCTTGAATTTTATAATGGTGGTGTTTGGATGATTTGAAGTGTTGGTGCACACATTTTGTGCAACAGTTATTAACAATGCCATTTCATTCTGGCAGGAAAATTCTAGTTTACTCTTTTCCGTTTGAGTAATGGGATAAGTCACAGTGTAAAAATTTTGTTATGGACTTACCCTAAGGAGAAAAATGTAAAAAAAAAATGTATGATAGACTTATCGGTAAAAAAGGGCGGCCCAGTGTAGAAGTATCATGTGTTAACGCAGGATCCTTAGAAGGATTGCATCCAAAAGGTCTAATGTAGCAGACTAACCTGAGGAAAAAAGGTACCAAATCCCTAAAGAATTTCAGCGCCAGAAGGCGATGGTTGCACTTTTTAAGGGACCCATAATGCTGTTGAACTTCTTCTGGGGTTTAATGGGTTTTTCTTTTCCCTCCTCCCCTCCCCTCCCCTCCCCTCCCCTCTCTCTCTCTCTCTCTCTCTCTCTGTCTCTGTCTCTGTCTCTGTCTCTGTAATATATATATATATATATATATATATATATATATATATATATCATTAAGGTTTAGGGTTTAGGGTTTAGGGACCGATGAGCATAACTTTTTGTACATTCTGGGATTGATGGATCTATACACTTACTATGTACTATCACCGTAATGATGGGTCTATGCTAATGTTTTTATTGACTGCCCGCATATTTATAGCAGTTTCTCGGTGTCTTGTGTGTTTGAATTCATTTGCATCAATGACTATGGCATGAGTTTCATTCAGTTCTCTGTTAACTTATGTGTCATCACATATTTTAATTATTATACAGGTGTTCTTGTTGCATCCACCTACAAGTGTGAATGAAGGTGATAATTTAACAATTTCTTTCCTAATGAGTCGCTCAAAGGAAAACCATCGTCTTATGGAGGTTGAACTTGGGTGTGAGATTCAACAGCAATCTGGGAAGCTTCTTGCTCCTTCCAAACATAAGTACTACATTGAATGACATTTTGGATTCCTGATTGTGAGGACTTCATGCATCATTGAAGGTATAGACTCCATAATCCTTATTTCTTCTTGAATGAATCGTGCTATTTTTTATTAAAATATTGTGATATTATATAGCAAGGTTATTAAATTGGGACACCTATCGTATACCAAAAGGTATATTTTTGGCCTCTTATATCGTATCTTATTGTGTATGATACCATCCCATTACACATACAATTTCAATTCACTCTGGGATTCAAATTGTTCATTCAGCTACTCGTAACTAATCACATGTTTTGTATCGTCACTATTGTGATTATTGAGATACTAACTCCACTGTTATATATTATATAGATATAGATATATAAAAAACAGAAACCTTTTTAATGATTTGAGCAAACATATACATTACTACTCATAAAAAGAAGTTAGAAAATGGTCGCACATGCTCGTGTTTCTGATATTTATAAGTTAGTTACATATGTCAAGCTGGACATTTGTCTTTCTTTTGGTAGTTTTTTATAGGTTAAATTACTATGTTATCTTTATAATATACTTAAGGTACTTATATTTGGTAAGAGTAGTTCAAGTTTTTCTTATTACAATTTAAATCCTCAAATGTAATTTTATTTATGGCTAAACTCTTATTGTCAAATCATAATATATTATCTGTTGTCAGGAATGAGCATTGCGTCATCAAATGATGAGGGAGAATTGTAACAAAGAAGTTGCGCCATATATTTATAACAATTTTGGGCCTTCCAGGCACTTGGTGTACCCACCAGCAAATTATTGTTTGTTACGTACTCGTGACATCGTTTTGGTTCAGTTTAAGGGGGAAAGCCTATGGCCATTTTTGCATTTACATGTTTTAGTATTTTAGGTTATGGTGCCCCATTTAGAGAACAAGATTTTCATTTGCTATTTATTTATAATGTAGGATGAAAGTGTTAAATGTTGCATTCGAAAAAGTGTGTTTTGGTGAATTGAAAATATTTTTCTATGAACATTAGAATACTTGCAGAGCGTTGAAAGTTGAAACTGTATTCTGGGTAATTTGATGCAATTCTTTGTAACTTTTTAACGAGTTTCTAGTATGATTTTTTTTTTGGGTTGAAACTTCTAGTAATTAATATATTTTGTGTGGCTATAATGACTGTATATTGATTATTGACTGATCAATAAAAATTGACAGGTGGCATTTGGTTAAAGATCATAACCTCTCTTAGCATGTAATTTCACATTTTCAAAATGGAAAAGTATGCATGGCCAATGCCCTACCAACCAATCAGCAACTAACACATCTTCTCCTCCCTCTTCTCCTTCTTTTTTTCTCTAGAGAAAAAAACACTCAATGCCCCTTCTTTTTTTTTTTCCTCTAGAGAAAAAAACACTCAATGCGGTGGACGCCCAGGGTGACCGCGCAGCTGGGACCGCCGAAGAATCGACTTCAAGTCTTCATGTTAGATTGGAGCCCAGGTTGACGGCTTAGTTGTGGCCGCAGACGAATTGGACTTCAAGTCTCCATGTTAGATTGGAAGCCATAAATGTCTGATTCGGCTTCTTGCACTTAATTATTCCATCCAAATCAGACTTTTGTTTGGACGGAGTCTCTTGCTTCGTGTACCGAGTCTTCGTCGAGATTCATAGTATGAACATATGCAATTCTGGTAGTATTGCTGGCGGAGAGAACAACAATATATTTGGCCAACTGTTATGTCCTCTATAGCTTATCTACGAAGCTTCCGTTAACCAAGACCGATGCTAGCCGGTTGTTTTCATTTGTATCGGACCGGTGGCGCCGCCATTCCTCGAAGGCGTCTTTCACCGCGGTTATCGAGCAGAATAAAGGCTAGAGGAAGAATTGAAACGCCAACGGCGATAATGAGGAAAATAACATCACAACTAAAAGGGGAACAAACAATTGTACCCTCACTTTTGAAAAATATGTGCGCGTCCTTAACCTTCAAGAAAACGGGACGGCGAAACCCCTACGGACCCAATTAGCCATTACGGTGTCCAACGTGAATCACACCCACTCTCCCAAGCCCTAAACGATGCTGTTTCTTTACACACTTCCCTTTCATCACCGCTTATCCCAAACCTCTTACACTGGCAGAGACCCCAATTGGAAAAAGCCACTGTGGCTACGGCAGAGAGCTCCCCAAGACGAAAAGTTCCAAGAGATTAAGGAATCTTTGTCCCTTTGAAGCTCAACACTGGAGAGGTTCCATTTCCCACTTCCCATTTCAATTCTACGTTACTCTTGCACAACCCCATTGATTGTGCGGTCTTTCAGAGAGGTAAACTGTCTTGAATTGGATGAGATTTTACTTGATGGATGGATATGAATATGATGATGTTGAAGGCTTTTAATTATTGGTTGCAGATAGTTACAAGGACAAATAGCTTCCTAACAGAGCAAGAAATTTAAGGGCTTTGCATGTCATGTGGACTTATCAATCACACAAGCAAAGTTCATCGGTCCTTTATCATCTTCTCTGCTGAGAAGCCTTAGACCAATATATATTCCATCTATTTAATTTCTAGCATTCATCTATCAAACAATTTGTAAATAAACTTTAAGACCTACTGCATCTTTTATTAGGGGTGGTTCTCACTATTCAGTTATATTATGCCCTCCTTGTTTACAACTAAGAAAAGATTGTAAGAACTACCGGAGTTGTATTGCACTGATGATGAAGGTAACGAGAGTTGGGAGATTGAAGTGAAATTGAGTTACCTGCATGTTGAAGCAATTATTGTGAGCTGGTTGAAGCTTTGAGGCAAAGGACCAATCAAGTTCAAGTTTTTAGCTTGAATCTGAGATACCCTTTCGCCATTGTAGAAGATGTACTTCCATGGAGGGTCTCCACCATTTTTAGGCCATGGTAAGAGCTCATGGTTCTCGAGACACTCACGGACGACACCGTTTTGGCCAAAGCTTGAGTGGTTCACAATTAGGGACAAAACAGCGTCGTTTGGGTCTTGGAAGAGTGGGTGTGATCCACATTGAGCCCGTTCCTGCAACATTTGCATCTTTCATTGCCACTTGGATACCCAAACTAATGGAGGGGCTTCGCCGTCCCCTTTTTTCGAAAGTTGGGGACAGACGTATTTTTCAAAGGTGAAAGGTTCAAATGTCCGTTTTTAAAATGTCCATTTTTAAACATTTCGGGGTACAAATATCAGGAATTATGTTAATTGTATAAACTAAAATAACAAAAATAAACTTCAAAATATAATAGTATTATCCTTTGATGCTTTCTTACTCCATCACAAAAGCAATGTAACATGATATTTAGTACATCAATATATATTGGTCACAAGCAATATAATGTTGCTCCCTCACCTTCCAAATAATGGAGAAGCAACATTCTAGAAAATGTAATAATTCCCCTAACTAAATTAATTAATTTATCCACCATCATCTTGAACCTAAAATAATTTATTAGTTTAAAAGCCTAGTCAATTATTTTAATCTCAAATGATGATGTTTCAATAAGAAGAAAGTATTTACTTAGTTTATACTCATTTAACATGATACAGTTAATCTAAGTTAACCATGACCGGGAATATTGGGGATATTGTGGAGGTGATAATTCAGGTGCTTTTGTTGGTGAGGATTTTGGTGCAGCTGTTGGTGATGCCTTTGGTGCAGACACAGGTGCAGTTGTTGGTGCTTTTTTAGGTGCATTTGAAGTTGAAGAAGCTCTTGGTCCATTTGCAAATGTGTCATCAACATCTGCATCGATATCTAATGTAGAAGCACTTGGTGAAGATGCTGGTGAGGTACTTCTGGTTATAATGCTGTTTTGGTAACAACATCCACAATTAATTAAGTAATCAATATGTAAGTTCATTTTTTTTAAAAAAAATTAAAAAAAAAAAATCAAATAACTTACTTTCTTCCCTTGTAATATTTAATTTAGTTTTATGCACTGTTTTTAGATAAATATTTTATCTAGACATTTAATCATGTATCACTTTTTATAAAAGTGTTTTATACATATTATTTTAGAACAAACTCACATGAAATTGTGTCAAGTTAAAAACATATATGAAGAAGAAACCAATAATTAGGCTTAGTGCATTTGATTTGCATTTTATTTTCAATATTTTTTATTTTCAGAATTTTGAGGAAAGAAAATAGAAAAACATAATTTTATTATTTTTACTATTTTTTTAATAAAATTCTGAAAATAGAGAATAAAAAACAAAAAGTGTTTTATACATAATTTTTTTATACATAATTGTTTTACTATTTTTACTATTCTACCAATTTCCAGATACTTCATAATAAGGGTAAGAATGTAATTTTAGGTGATTGTGTAGCAATTGACAAACAATTGACAAACAATTTTTTGTAGGCAAAATATCATAATTCTAAGATGATATCTAGTTGTGTAGCAATGTAAAATGATCGTCATTAATGTTGTATTTAAATTAATCACCTTTTTTTTCATTATATCAACAAGCAAGAAGCAACCAACAATGTAGCACTTAAACACAAGTGAAATATCTAGAAATTTAGAGTGTGTTTGGTTTATGTTATTATTTTCAATATTTTCTATTTTTAGAATTTTGTTAAAAAAAAGACAAGATTTAGTGAACAAGAAATTATTATGATTTTTTCCAAAAAAAAAAAAATCTTACTCGACTTGTTGAACCCAATCACCCAAACTATTTCCTCCATCGCCTAATGAATCCCCAGCACCCTTATTTGCAGTTAAACCACCAAAAGCTTTATTGAATGCATCTTGAGAGATACCTGCCTTGCTTGCTTGGTCTAACATACTCTTCCATGGATCATCTTGTCCTAAAACTATTCCTAACAATGTAAAATTCAATGTCAATGTGAACACCAAAATCATTACCTTTCCCATTTTCTTAATACGAGTCTGAGATAAACAAAAATTTAATTAATTCAATAAATAAAATAAATGGCTTTTCAAGTAGTATTTATATAGCTAGAAGGTTACAATGCAATGAGTAACAATGTCATTTATTTATTTATAGTGAAAAGGTTATATTTGGCCTCATAAACAATGGGGTTCACACAAGTGTTGAGTATTGGACTCACACACATACAAAATTTGTTATATTTGGTAATGAAATGTTTGTGTTTTGTTTGTGACATTGCTAATTATATATGACATTATAGCCACCAGATATGGTGGTGGCTTATGATTCTCCACGTTGATCTCTTCACCATTGCTGATTTTTCATATTTCGGTCTCAAATTATTATTATTTTTTAAAGTACATTTATTGTTATTTTGTTAAGAATTTTATTAATTTAAGTTCTTCAAATAATACAAATTTATTAGCTTTATTCTTTTGTCACTCCATTAACAATTTTTTATTACTTATTGACTATGCACAACGTGAACTAATAACATACATGATACCAGCTGACATATCTAATTGGACGCTAATTAACCAGGTATGTTTATGAGCATAATACTTATTTAAAATTCATTAGCAAATAATTCAAGCTTGGCTTATAAAAATTGAACTTGACTCGCAGCTAAACTCGTTAATAATTGAGTTTATTTTTTAAGCTTAAGTTCAGCTCATCGAAAGTTCATAAACTAACCCAAGTTCACGAACTGATTCAAATAATATGAATATAATATGTAATTCTATGTCGATAAATTATAACAACGTAACATACATATAAAAAATGCGCTAAGTAATTAATAAAAAATTAGCTAACATCAACTAACAATATAAAAAACTCAATTAATTTGTAATTATTATTTTACCCTTATTTTTAGTTTGGCTAATATTAACTAACTAATTGTTGATTACCAATATTTTCTAATATATAATTCATCGCCTTTGTATAATAAGCTATTAATGCTTCCTACTTTGAATATTAAGTGTAATAATTATATATATATATATGACAAGTTACCCTAATAATTATTTTGGAAGGCAAAATGATTAAATTACACCAATTGCTCCAAAATGATCAAATTGCACCAAAACTCGTATTTTTATGAAATCCGTGGCAGGGTATTTGGAATTTTAGAATCCGTGGAACCCTTCCATGGATTCTTTTTGTTGAATTGTTCTTGTGGAATTCGCGGCAAGCTGCCACGAATTCTGCTTAAGAAAGATGCCACGGATTTCGTTGTATGTAGGGTTTAGAGTTTAACTTAGAAAATTTTTTTGGTTGTTGCTATTAGCCAACTTTGAAAAATGTTTAGGTTGTTTTTGTTACCAAGATTTTATGAAATGAGATGATATAGAGGAGAAAGAACAATGACATAATTGGAATAAATTAAAGTTCAAAGGATTTCATACAAAATTCATTACACAAACAACACAAACGGAATGAACCCTAATCCTGCCCAAAACAAAAAAAATGGAGTAGATAGACCCATCATAAACCTAAACACCATCACCATTAGTGGAACCTCTCTTATCACTATTCTTCCTAGTGTGTCCAACCTGCCTATACAGTCCGCAATGCCAAGGCCAGTTCGGATCGACATCATTCATGTTCGTCCTGATCCGAGTCGTCCGTGGCTATCCCACCCTTGCTCTCCTCATGCGGGGATCTGGAATGATAGTGGGGCCGCCATATGGGGGCCAATATCCCTCCGAAATGGGTGGTAAAAAGGGGAGCCGATAAACGTTGAAAATCTCTAACATGCGATACACGTCATGTACGTAGAAGCTCCAATTCACACGAGAGTGAGCACAACAAGCAACAGCGTGCATACACGGATAATGCAGCGCCTAAAAATGTCAACAATCACATGTCATGTTGCGGCGTGAGACGCGATAGGTGCCAAGTGAAAAGCCTCATATAGGGCTCGTCTGTGTGGCCTAAACTCAAAGTTGTGATGATCAAACAATGTCACGGCAAAGCACCTAGAATCCCTCATGTTCTTCTCCATGACTCCCAGTAGCGTCTTACTGAATTGATACCGTGCACCAAGCTGTGCCTCTGCATCCTGTCCTCTCCTAACCCAAAGCTCAGCAAGTCGGAGGTACGTGGACTTCACCAACGCCATCATGGGGAGATTCTAAGTACCCTTCAGAACCGAGTTAATGCACTCAGAAATGTTGGTCGTCATGTGATCAAACCTCCGACCACTATCCATGTACTGAGTCCAATGCTCCATCTCCATCTTACTTATCCACTCAGTCATAGCCCTATCCTCAGCCTCCAACAAACTATGCCAATAATCAAAATCAACTTCATTCTTCGCATAAGTAGCATTCATAAGGAGCTTCTTAGCTTCCAAAGACTTGAATTTCAAGGCAAAGTTCGAAGCAACATGCCTTGCACAGAAAGCACGATAGGCAGAAGGGGGGAGCCACCCACAAGCAGGATCCCCCAAAGCATCCTTGATGTCGTTGTGTCTATCACTCAAAACAAGTATCCCTGGCTGCGGAGTCACATGGGTCCTCAGATGAGTCAGAAAAAACTTCCATGATTTTGTGTTTTCTCCCTCGATTAGTGCAAACGCGACTGGGAGGATGATCGAGTTCCCATCCTGAGCTATTGCCAATAAGAGATGGCCCCATATTTCCCATACAAATGGGTCTCATCAATGCTTACCAGAGGCTTGCAATGCTTGAATGCTTCCACACATGGAGGGAATGTCCAGAAAAGATGGTGAAAATACTCGACGGACTCATCCACCTTGCCCCCCACCCTGACAGGACAAGTCTTCAAAATCGGCACACTACTGGCATGGTAAGCTGAATTCCAAGAACCCAACGAGGTATCTCTGCATATGACTCAACCGAATCCCCATATATGAGTGCAACAACTTTCTGTTTCGCCTTTCATGTCTTCCTATAACTCGGAAGGAAGTCGTAACTAGACTCAGTGGTAGTTCGGAGCACCTTGATAGATACAGAAGCATCAACCCTAATCAACGGAAATATGAAGTCACCAATGACATGGTAATCAAGCTGCCTGTGATCACTGGAAATGTGTGTTGCCAAATACGTGTGCGGTCCATTGAACTTCCGCACTTCCCACAAACCTTTTTCGCTACCGGAGTGTCAACCGGATGAGCCAAATACACCCCTGTCCGAATTGCTTGCACCGTCCGAGACACTTAGCTTGATCTGACTCCATCACCTTGTACTCCACTCCACGTCGGATGCTGTAGTTCTTCACAGCAAGGACAACAACCTCCTTGTTCACGAATGTCTTTCCAACCTCGAATTCAGCTTGATTACTCGATCCCTGAGAGTCTTGCATGCCGCTGTTTGATTCGCTATCTACCCAGCCCGGATCAGAAAGTGCATCCAAGTTAAGGTTCGATAAGTGAGGAGGGTATTGTTGTGTGCCTGAACTAAATGTACCTCCTTGTTGGGTTGGAATCGGGCCGCTCTCATTGTCACTGTCCCCCTCTATGAACTCTGGCTCATCGTCGGAGTCATTGGCTCACAATGCCTCTTCCAAAAGAGCCTCTGAATCTCTCTCCACAACCGGAACGGACACTGGATGCGGTGCTACTGCAATTGCGACCACTAACTCCCCAAAAGATCTGGTATCCCGTAATTCACCAACACAATCAGCTGATTCTGCCTACATATTGAAATCGAACGTTGGGGACGCAACCTGATGCACCTCTGTATCATGCTGGATCGTAGGGCGAGACGGCCCGACAACATTGGCGGAATGTGGATTCAAAGCGGAACCACCAGAACTCACAAGTGGATCAAGCATCTCCACAAATAGCTCTATGGTCCGCACCTCTAGAAACTGCCTTCTATAGTGAAACAAAACTTGCAGATCCTTATCCGCATCTATTGCGAAATAGCCATACTTCATCCCCTGAGTCACAACAGAAATCGGAAGGTGATACTATATCATGCCCAAACGCTTCTTTCCATCACGACAAAGCCTATGTTGTATGCTACATTGCAGATCCACCAAACGAGTTCTCGTCGTGATGAACAGGTTGGTTGGATTTTTATCCGTGAACTTCACTCCCTCTCGTGATCTGTGTTTAATCTCTTCATCGTGGTGGACTAGAGCAAGAAAACTATCTTCCTCAGCCATCTCACACCCTTTTCTACATAACTCAACAAAATGATGCTGAATGCTTGAAACTCTTTATATACTTGTGTCTCGGCTAAGTAGAATCCAGGGCACCCTGCCGCGGATTCTACGTTCTTTGAAAGCATCAAGCAGAATCATGGCAGTGTGGCACCCTGTCACGGATTTTAGAAAACCAAAAAGGATGTCATGGATTCCATAAAATACCAAAATGATGCAATTTGATCATTAGTTTACGAATGGTATATTGATCATTATTATTAAACTAAAAGTTATTTTAAGAGTTATGCTATGTGTATATAAAAAGTTAGCTACCAATTTAGATATTAGTATAAAATATATATTGAAATATAAAAATAAATATTGAGAATAACTTAAAATAAAATTTGTTAACTAATTTTGGTGTGTAAATAATATTTTTGAAATAGATACTTTATAAAATTAGAAAAGACATAAAAAATACTTTAAAAAGTTAATTTGTATATAATATTTATAAAATAACAAAATATTATATTATATATATATATATATATATATATATCACTTCTCCGTACAGTAAATCCCATGTCCTACATATCCTTAGTTATTATATTGCATAATTTTATTTTGGAAAAAATACCAAAAATACCCAAAAAAATTTAGGCACTAACAAAACTATCTATGAAAGAAAGAAACGAGTTTTCTACCCATAAAAAATGAGATCTGTATGACAAAAGTATCCAAACGTCATTAACAAACCATTGATTTTGGATAGTTTTGTAATACGAATCCCATCTTTCAATAGTAGAAAACGCGTTTCTTCTTTCATTGGTAGTTTTGTTAGCGCTCGAATCTTTTGTGGATAATTTTGGTATTTTTCCTTTTATTTTTAAGTGAGAATATTATTGGAATATTGGCTAAGTGATAAAATAAGATATTTTTCTTTGAGTAAATGAACAAAAGCGCACACGAAAAATTTTATGGTGGATAAAAGTACACATGAAAGATTCGAATTGACAAAAGTATACATAAAAGATTCGAAACAATAGACAAAAGTACACATGTCGTCTATTTACTCTTAAGAAACAATGGACAAAATACACACAGCATGTATACTTTTGTTTATTATTTCAAATCTTTCATGTGTACTTTTGTCCCTTCGAATCTTTATTTTTGTCTACCATAAAACTTTTCATATGCGCTTTTGTCCATTTACTCTTTTTCTTTTTAAGAAAACATTCATTAAGGATCAAGGCCTAGTATATCAAAGCCGCCAAATTTGCTACAGTGAGTGGGGTTTTTTCTTCCCGCAAAATATCTGATGAGGTAAAAGTCATCTTTGCTAAAAAAAATTAGCTATCCTACTTCCATCTTCGTTTGCCTGGGTTAATTGGAAAGCTCTAAAACCATACAAAAATAAATTTGCAATTATACAAAATAAGAGCAAAAGAGATTTTGGATGATTGAATTTGTAATTTTCTGGTTTGAGAGTTTATTACCTTATTCAATCCTTATTGTTCTACCTTATCAACCTATTCGTGCCACAGGCGTGCAATATATTCATTTCACCGTATAAAAATATTATCTGCATACTAAATTCAACAAATAAAATTTATTATTATATATTTTTTAAAATTAATTAAATTTATCCATAAATATTTTGAGGCTAAGGATTCCACACTCCTACTTTTATGTGGGAGTATGGTTAACCAACTGAAAAATATTTATAATTAGAACCTCGTTTTTTTTTTTTGAAAAAATTATAATTAAAACTTTGCCCTTATAGTTTTTTTGTTTTACATATTTCCCCTCCCCTTGTACACATTCTTTCAAACAGAAGAGAGAGATAGGGTTCCCTCCTCCACCCAACATCATCCCTCTTGCGTCTATTGTCAGTTCGCCACTGTTACCAAACCACACTTTCGCCTCCTATAAAGACAAACGGGATTCCAATTGTCGCTGCATACGAGTTTCACCTCTGCGAAAATTCTTGGCCCATTATTTCCTGCTCTAACACCAATACACAATATCATCCAAACTCACAATTTAAAGTGAAAACTAATTGTTAAAAATAAAATTCCTAAAAAACTAAGAATAAATATTGTGCAAAATAATAAACCTACAACTCAATTCATAAAGCATAATAACTATAGTCAGTAACTACATAACCTTTTTTCCGACCTTATCTATTTTATTATTTTTGGTTTTATAAAAAATGAGAAGTTAATTTATAAAAAAACTGAGGAATTAGAGCCAACACCAACAGTAAGTACTCTCTTCTTAGAAAAGAAATTCAAAATTCAGCAAATAATAGTTTCTTAAACCCTGAGAAAAGGAAGAAAAATTCTCATTTCCCTCATAATAAGCACAGTGTTGTACAATAAATTCAAATTTATTTGCTTTACAAAGTTGATTAAAAATAAAAAATATCACGACAAAGTTATACAGAACCATCCACTTCAACGATTGTAGTTTGCCAATATTTAACACAAGGGTTTAATAGGTAAAACCTTTTATGAATTTACAGTAGCATATTCCTTAAATGCAGTTGATTTTTGTCTTTTTGAACCATAACACATTTCACTAAAAAGATGAAAAAAAAAAAAAAGATAATTTATGTGTAAGATGCATATATGTGTGACGCATGGGTGTACTTAGGAAAGATGCTACAATCTCGTCTTTGTGTAGTATTTTTAAGCTCTTGTTTTAGCCTCTCTATTTTGTGTTGATAGTGTCACCAGTGCTATCACTTCAACTGTTTAATGCCTTTGCTATTCTGTAAAAATATAAAACCTTAAGATTTTATCAAAAGATCTACAAACTAGTGAAACTAAAAAATTAATCCATTGACAGAATAATATGACCATTTTTAAGATAAATTTAATATTATATGAGGTGAAAGTCAAAATCTTAATTCTCAATTACGATTTTTAGAAATGAAACAAATCACTCATACAAAGGAATTGACCCTGTTATTTCTAAAACCAATAACTTACTATATTGCACAACACAGGCATTGTTCTGCCACTTTTATTACCTAACAATTATTACAGTTTATATACTTCTACCAATTCAAGTGGTCCAATATAAAATTAAGTAATTAAGTAGTCATGCATTTACAAAATTAAGCAGAAGTTACTATAACTCAACTAAGCACAAAACTTGAGACCCAAAGTTTCATTGCAACATGTGCAAAATAAAAACACATACTTCCTACGATGGACTTGAAATCAACGAAACTAAACTAAAGAATAATTTCAAATTGAAATCTACACCTATCGCAGCATTCAGAAAGCGCATTAAAAGCGAGCATAAGCTTGTAAGAATGAGAAGGAGATTGCAATTACCAGCTGCAGGGTGCGAGAAGCTTCGAGAAACTCGCGGTTGATGGAGAGAGAGCGTGGTTCTCAATGGTGGATCGGAGGTTGCGGCGCGACTGTGGAGTGTTTTCTTCCTAGAAGGAAGCAAGAACCCTAGCAGAGAGGCATACGTCTATTTTCAGTTTTCTCTTTAGTACTGCTACTATAATTAAAGAAGAAGGAGAATGCGTAAAAAGAAAAACTGCAGGGGGCATATTTTTAGTTATTAAGTTTTACAGAGAGTAATATGCGGGGGCCAAATTGTAAATAGTTTTGTGATGGCTAATAATACTCCTACTAAAATGTGGGAGTGTAGAATCCGCTACCATATTTAACAAAACTACCAAATTCCTAAAATATTTAAAAATTTTAAATTACAACCTAATTTTATCCTAAATCCTAAATTTTAATTTTATTCCACATAATCACTGCCCCAATCTTCAACCCTACCACTACCCAAATTACCCTTGTCCTCAACTATCATCATCATTCCATCACTGCCCCGCCATTTCCTCCACCACCACCAATAATAACACACGTAAAGTGAGAAATTAATAATTAAGAAAAATTAAAGTCGGTTGTTATGGTGGTTCTAGTGGGTCCACGACCGACTTGAGCGAGAATGATTAAGCAATTGGCCATGTCTTCGTCTTTATTAGTATAATCTTCGTCATGTTCTGTTCTTGCGGTTGTTGATGGAGTAGTTGGGGTGTAGCGAGATCGAAAGAAAAGGAGGAGGTTGAAAAAGGCAGTAAAACTTTCTATAATAAAATAAAATAAAATTTTATCTTAAAAAATAAATAAAAAGACATTAATACGGAGATTTAACTTTTTTTTTGTCAGTTGCAGCATTTTCACACAATCGAGGAGCATTTTTTGGATGAACTTGTGCTTTTTACCAAAAATGCCCTTCAATTGGGCGAACATGCTAAAATTTCAAAAAAATTGAATCTCCGTATTTGAAGTCTTTTTAATTTTCTTTTAGAATTAAAGTTTTATTTTTGAAAATTTTCGGAAGAAGGCATAGTCATGGCTAACCTAAGCAAGGAATTTGGCCTTTGACATCTGTCAATGATGGTGGTAGTTAGGGACAAAATAATTTCGGTGGTGGTGTGGTTGGAGATTTGGGTAGTGATTGGGTGGAGTAAAATTAAGATGTAAGTTAAGGTTAAATTAGAGGATAATTTAGAAATTTTAAATAATTTTTTAAGATTTAGATAATTTTGTCAACTAAAGTCTATCTTTTGTATGAAATCAATTTTTTGTGTGAATTCAGCGTTCTAGCTACTTATAGATAGATTTTATAATTTTTGTTTTATATATTTATGTATAAATATATGTATAATTTGACTTATTTTTAATGGTTCGATTTCATAATTTTTAGTGTTTCAAAATATTGATATAATTTATTTAAAATATCTTAAAGTTAAAAGATTGGTAAAATAATAACATGTAAATTTAATCATTAAATTGAATATAGTGTTGCTTTACCATGGTTGCATGCCAAAATCATAATTCATAAAAGGAAAATTCTACCATAAAGACAATTAAGTGTCTTTTGATGAGAATATTATCATATTTAGAAGTTTCTCTTTTTTTTTTAATTGCACATCAAATTTTAATAGCACAAATCAACGATCAAAATTTAATATCCTCATTAAAAGACACTTTAGTATTTTCATTATAGACCTTCTCTTCATAAAAACGTCTAGAGTGAATTATTATGTCACTAACTGTTACATTAGTCCACCGGTAACCAAAATGAAATTAAGGAGCCAAGATGAGTTATAATTCTAAATTTTGGATTTGAATTAGTAATTATAAATTTTAGAGTATTTTAGGTTAAGATTCAAATTGGGTGAAATTGAGTTTCTGAAAGAGTGTAGAGACTATGCAACACCATAGGTGGTGCTACACACGCTAGCCCCCTTTTCCTTTAACTTTGGGAGCTTCTCCCATCTCTCACTATTCATACCTCTTCTCTGTTTCTCTCAATCCCACCTTCCTCTCTCACCATCACGTCACTCCCTCTCTATATCTTACGGCGGTCACTGCCCCTCCCCGCCGCCCTTCCACTCTCTTCTCCCTTCCGGCGCGTCGACTTCTGTTGCTCCTTCGCCGAATAAACCCTATTGGTGAGTTTTTCCCATGTTAAATGTGTAACCTTGTTTCTTTGTTTTGGTTCTTATTGACTGTGTTATGGTTGCTCAAGAAATTTTGATTTATGGAATGAGAGCCAGGACTTTGAAGTTTACTTTTGTTCCAAATTTCGAAAATTGATTTGAAAATCTCGTCTTCGGTTTAGGTTCACTGGGTTATGTGGTGATGGATGAAACAAGGGGATGAATATTATTTTGAAATTCTAACTCTTAGGTTGCGATTTAATAGCCTAATTTTGTTTTCCCTTGGAAAGTGATCAATGAAACTTGTGAGTTCTATTGTTACTGATTAATGTAATTATGCTGTGATAATATATTGATTGAAACCTTATAATCATTACTTACTTAATACTAAGCGAGGTATTGTAGATCTTTAGATGTGTTTCTCGAGTGTAAATTGTCAATGCCTTGTTATAGTAGCTAGAATCTCAATCTAACTCTTAAAATCTTATTACTATTTTAAATGAGTTGACCGATTTTACGAACTTTCTGCTAGGTCAGACATGATTTTATGATTTAAATCTTACTAGGATTCCATGTTTTACATATTCAATTTACTTTTCCAGTTTTATGTAAAATTTTAATTCTCTCAACATTTTGCAGCTGTAAGACTTTTAGGTGTTATATTTAAAGGCTAACATGAGCTTTGCTGCATCATCAGTTGGTTCCGGTAAGCTTTTTTCTGCAGTCAGCACCTCTAGCTGGTTATGCCTACCATTTTTGGGTTTAATTTATCTATTAGGCAGTTTTCATATCGCTATCTGACTCTTCTTTGGCTGGATGACTGGCTTTTAATAGCCGTGGAGTTGTAGGAGGTTACTGATATCCCATTTTAATTTCTTTTTGCTGTTATCTTCGGTTTACTCTTTATGGGTTTATTCAGGCGGTGTATCTACTAGAAGAGCATTCGAGTTTGGTAGAACCTATGTTGTCAGGCCTAAAGGTAAACACCAAGCAACTATAGTTTGGTTGCATGGCCTTGGTGATAACGGCTCCAGGTGAAATGTCACTTATATTGCTTTTCTACATGTTTAAATTGTGATAATTATAATCTACCTGCTTGACTCAGACTGTATTAGTGTATTCTTACTTTGGATTTGTTGGATAGGTTTGTAAAAGTATTACAAAAGCGGTCTTAATCTAATAGTGATGTTGAAAATATTGATATAAAATTTTCTTATATATATATTATATAGTTCCATTTTCTCCCACTCGTAATATAGTAGTAGAATTGCAATTTGATTATTTTTATTTCCGTTTTTGACTATTGATGTGTGAATCTTTTTTTAAATATCTGTCCTCTGTGTTTCCTTCTTTGGTCGTTTTTTATGATTTTGATATTTAGACTTGTCAAGTTTTCTTTGACTTCAGAGATTCCGGGCCTTTTTGAATGCATGGAACTCTGGTGGTACTTTTATATATGGTCAAACTGTTCCATTCCTCTGTTCATTATGAATGTTCACCCTACACAGTATTTTGAATAACTATTGCAAGAACAATTTTTTTTATCCCAAAACGTGATGACAAGCATTTGACAATGTATGGTTTTCCTAGACTAAGCTATCCAAATAATTTGTTTATTTAGATATTTGTAGTTTTTTGTTGTTCAGTTTTTCTTGGTCCAATTTGTGTGAACTTTATTAGCAGCAGTTGAAGTTAACTAGCTGCCTTCATATCTCTCTCTAATAAGGAATTATTCAACCTATTCTCCTATAAAAATATATTATGGAATTTATCATTAATATCTTACAACTGGTAATTTAAGTGTATATATATATATATATATATATATATAT
>JASCZI010272612.1:4805-17762 GCA_036250425.1 Stylosanthes scabra | reverse complement strand
TACCAAAGGTTGAGAATCGATTACCAAGAGTTTGAAAACGTTTTCTTGGTCAAAACCCTATGATAATCGATTATCAAGTGTGGATAATCGATTACCAGCTTTAAGTTATCGATTATCAAGAGTGGATAATCGATTACCAGCATTAAGTAATCGATTATCAAGAAGTATAATCGATTACCAGGCTTTAAAATTTAAAATTTGGTCACAACGGCTATACGGTAATCGATTACCAAGCAATGATAATCGATTATCTGAAGCTAAAAACAAGAAAAACGGCTAGTTTGACAAAACGATTTGATTCCATTCACACTCCAACGGCTATATGCCTTTGGGAGCCTATAAATACATGTTTATGAAGCTCATTTGAAAAACTTGATCATTGAGAAAGCTTCTTAACATTACACTTTCATTTCATATCATTTTAAAAGTGTTTTTATACACAATTTGAGAGATATTGTTGATTGGTTCATAGAGCTTACATTTGTATACACATACTCTTCTAGAGAGCAATTCAAAATCATTCAATACTTTGTATTGTGAAAGAATAGTGGTGTAGCTATTCTTTGTTAAGAGATTTGAGTATACACTATAGTCGGTAAGGATCCGTAGAGTATACTAAGCACTCAAGGGAAAATCTTGAAGTTGGGATTACTTCGAGTGGAGTGGATTAGTATATGGTGTGGTCTAGTCCGTGAGGCGTATCTCAAGTACTCGTGTTTGTAAGAGGTTTGTCAAGCACCTATTGAAGCTTGGTGAATAGTTTAACTTCCTAATTGCGATTAGGAAAGAGTGGACGTAGGCAAGAGTTTGGCCGAACCACTATATATCGTTGTGTATCGTATCTCTATTCTTCATCTCTTTAATTATCGTCATTTATATTTTACAAGTGTTTTGGAAAGTACAAGCTCCTTGTAAGTACTTAAGAAGTGGCTTAAGTCCTTGGAAAAATACTAGTACAATCATTTGAGCAATTTACTTTTAAAGTAACTTAAGCTTCCGCAAAAATTTAACATTGTTGCTTATATACTCAATTCACCCCCCTCTTGAGTATTGAATATAACGTGCTTATCGACTAACATTCTATACACTCGAAACACATTTCTATTTTTATAAAAATGCTCAGTGAATTGACTCTGTTGCAGGTAGAATCGATTCACTGCAGCTTTCCTGCATTCTGCAGAATTTTCAAAGTTTTACCTAAGTCTAAACACTCAAAACTTGTTGCTCTCTAAGCCAAATCCAATTGTTCCAAAAACATCTTTAAACACCAGAACACTCTTCAAAACCTTTCCCTTCAAAACCATTTTCGACTAATGAAATCAATGTTACGGCTCATCGGAGTTCGCTCCAAAATCTATTTTTCTTAAAATTTTAAAACCAAATTCTTTCTTTCCAAAACCTCTTCTAAAACACCTCCCCAACTCTCCGCACTCACTCGGTACAGTTTCTGCCCCATGGGCCATCATTCTCAAACTCATCTCATTCTCTTATACTCTCATTTATAGGCTTTTCATTCATTTTCTCAATCGATTTCGGCACACGGCCTCAATTCATGCAACCATCATACATCATGATCCAATCATCATTAATCGCTATCATTTCCATATCATTCATCATCCTCAACCAATCAAATAACATATATTCACATCAAGCATTCCCAACCCATATCACAGCCTAAATTTTCATTTCATTTTAGCATATTCAAGGGCATACTAGGTTCACTAGCCTAGTCTATCATGCTAGATTAACTTATGCTTTAACGAATCCTAAACCGTACCTGGATTCCAATGCTCAACACATCATACGCGGATCCTCCGCTCTATGAGCATCCAAATACCAAGTTACCATCTCCATCATCACCAAAACTCTACCAAGCTTGCTAGTGCATCATCTAACTTTGTTTTAATTTTGCCAACCCTTATCTAGCATCAAGTATTATCTACAACACAATATCACACCAAAATCCCAATTTCTTAAGTACTAAGGTTCATGTATAGTTGAGAAACATAGGGTTGGAAGGATCTCACCGATTTTTGCATTATAGTCTGGATTCATGGCTCAAGAGCAAGCTAGAACACCACCTATGACATTGAAAATTCGAAAATCTTCCAAGGTCATTGAACTAAATTTTTGCAGAATTCAAAGAGAGAAATGGGTAGGAAGTTTTGAAACCCATACGTCTATATTAGGATAGAAACGTAGAGGAGGTGACAAGCTTCGCGTAGCCGCAAACGGTGCGTCAATCGGAGCTCCGGTGTGAAAGTTATGGTTGCTAGAAGTGGCGGGTGAATAGTGATCACCACCACCGCATCCATGCAACCATCTCAAGTCTCTCTCTCTCTCTCTCTCTCTCTCTCTCTCTCTCTCTCTCTCTCTCTTTCTTTCTCTTCTTCGAGTATGAAGAAGAATGAGATGCAAATTGGGCAATCTTTCCCTTTTATACTCATTAAAGGGTGGCATTTTGGTAATTTCACGGTTTGGTCTGTTTCGGGCCAAATCTTTAACGTAGGTGTTCGTTTCGTGTCCTAAATATTTTTTTGATTCTTTCCATGCTCTTATTTTCACTTAGTTTAATTCCTCATAGCGCTAAGCCGGTACCGTCAATTAAATTAACAGTTTGGGTTTCGACGCAGCTTAAGCTGACGGCGTATTCTATTTCACTTGGAAAAATCCACTGAATCCGAATATCTCAGTGAAATTACGAAATTAATCCCATGGCTAGGTTTACGAAATTGTTGGGGTTTACATTCCACCCACCTTATTTAGAATTTCACCCTCGAAATTCACTCTACGCTATACACTAAGGTTCTTCGCATGGTAATGTTTTCTCGGTACGTGGTGGTGAGGTCATATGGGCGTCCTCACTTTCCGTTTCCTTTGGTCAGGTTCCTAGAACTTTCTAAGTTGTATGTTTGGGAACTCTACTTAGTCCCAACGTTGTATGTTTGTCCTAAGTCTTTGAATTGTCGGTAGTTGTTGGAGTTCGACTTAGGGTGGAGAGTACCAAGGTGTACTCTTGTCCTTCGTGTTGTTTTGTCATCAGTCTCATTTGACCCACAACCGTTGTGTTCCTAAAGCTTGTTACGTTACAAGGTGTGAACGTCATGGTCTCGGCTATCGTGGGTTGGTTTAGAGTTTACTATTGTTTTCTCAACTTCATCCAACATTCGGTAAAACGTTGAGAGCATTGACTTGTTAATACTAGGGCGGTTAGGGAGAACAATAGCTCCCTCAGATCGGCCCTATCACCTCCCGTACTCTCGATTCAATGCACGCCCGTTAAGGAATGGGTTTGCTATCGTTGTTTCATAATTTATTGTCACTATACCAATCTGAGTCGATTCTTATCTATTAGAATCGACTCTGGTGAGTGTATTTCACCTATTCTCTATTTGGAATGGCAATGAGTCGATTCTGAGGTCATTGGAATCGATTTTATTTGGGTTTGTCTCACTCCTTCCGCCTCTGTTGAATTATGAATCGATTCGACAGCATGCTCGAGTCGATTCTCAACACTTATGCATTTTCGTATTTCGTTTCCTTTATGCTCGAATCGACTCTGCAAGGAGATAGAATTGATTCGAATTAAGTTTTAGCACAAGGTTGCATTCTATTTTGTTATGAATCGATTCTGTATAGTAACAAATCGACTCGTGACACTTAAAGTTTTCAAACTTTTGTTTTTGTTAAATTCAAATCGACTTTCAGATAGTCAGAATCGATTCGAGTAAGGTTTTGACTCAAAGGATGCTCTCTGTTTCGTGTTGAATCGATTCGACAGGGTTGCGAATCGACTTGCATCGTATGATTTGAGTAAATTAAGGCACAGCGAATGGATTCGACTCGGCCAGAATCGATTCGATCGCGTCAGAAACGTGATTAAAACACGCTTTCTCCCTTCATTCCTTTATTTCCAACATTTCACTCATCTCTCAAACTCATTTCCTCTCTTCTCTCTTAGGTCTCAAAACCATCTTGGCATCTTACCTACCTAATCTCTTTGCTTTATCTCCATTTCTACTTCCAGTTCCTCTATTCTTCCCCTCAATCTCCGTTTTTGCCTATACTCAATCCCAGTTCTTATTCATCTTGTTCATCTCGCTCTTCTCCATTCTAGGTTCCTCGATACTCCTCATATCTGGTAACGATGGGCAGCAAAACTCCAGCCAATAAGCATGAAAGCACCTCTCGTAGCGATCCCCCACCACCGCTATCTCAAGTGTCGTTGCGGCGATGATTCGCCAGCAAGGAAGTATGGGAAGACTTCCAAAACTTCTATTCCAAGATGCCCATCTTGGAACCGATGTATCTCACCGAAGGGTTATTACCAAAAAACAAGTATCCGGTGTTTTGGAAGTTGCTCGACATACAGGGTCTACGGCCACTTCTATTCCTATAAGAATGGTAAGTTCTCGTTGCTCCCATTTTGGCTTCATTGGTTTAGCGTAGGTTTTATGTTGACTGGCTAGCTTAGGTGCGTGTTTGTGAATTCAGACATAGAGATTTACATTTACTAGGACGTTGCCAAGTGCTTGATATCATATGGGTCATCTTTGGTTTCCGAAATATACATGTAGGTTCTAAAATGTCGTGTGGTTCTGTTGATTGTCCATTTAATGATTTAGTATTCTTGGTTGGGAATTTTCTAAAATGCAGGTACTATCCCCGCTTGATGGCAGACGTTGCTACCACGCTTCGGATTCGACATGATTTAGATATGAACAGTGATGGAGATTTTCAAATGGTATCTTGGCTAGCAGGCATTAAATACGCCCAGATTTCAACCGTGGAATGCTATACAAGGGAGGAAGTACCCCTACTAAACGCATGCAATCTGTCCGGTAGGTACCTGACGACCCGAACTAGTGAGTTACATGGATACTCGTGAGTGCTTGTGACTGAACCAGGCTGAGAGTGACTGAGCTTCTTGGCTACCGAGCTACTTGGATTCAGATGCCTTTTGTGGCTGGGCTACCGGTGAAGTAGTCCGAGGTAAGGGGCTACTTGGGTCCTGAGATTCGGAGGTACTGTGCTACTAGGTTCCTCGTGTATGGTTGCGATTGGGCTACTAGCGAGTTGACTCGAGGTACTCGGCTCCGAAGTTATGGATGCCACTCGCCGGAATCCGAGCAGAGCTTCACTGGAGGAGTGACTGGGGGGCGCCGGGAGGGCCACCTGAAAGGAGACTCCGACGCTCAACGTCAGTAGAGTATTTGAGGTTAGGGAGTGAGAAATTTAAGTTGGCTTACCCTTGAGTGACCTCTCCCTTTTATAGTATGCCTTTGTGCCATTGACATTAAGATGAAATTATTGTCACTAATGTGTGCATTGATACTTGAGGAGTTATCATTTGTACATTAATGGTAAGATTCCAAAACTATTTCCCTTTGGCTTTTAGGCTTCTAGGCAGCCTTAAAAGAGTGGCATCTAGTGTGGAATATTCCTTTAGGGCTGCAAGAGTTGACTTAGGGTTTGACCTTTTCCTCTTATTGGATTAGATCCATTTTTTACCCAAATTGCAATGCTATAGAAATATTGGACTTCAGCGTCATTGGGCTGCCAAATTCTGGGCTTTGGTCTTGTCCAGAACAGTGCCCCAAACTCGTGAAGTCGGCTTGTCGGGTTAGCGAGTTTCCTTAGCAAGCCCCTTGCCCAGAATCCCCCAAGCCCTTAGAGAAATGACTCGGTGATTCTATAGATACTTACTTATAAATGAATCAGTACCTTGGACTATCAAGGAAGCTTCAAGCCCTTGGTAAGGTCACTTTGGGATCCCTAGTGGCCTCCATTCGAGTAAAGTCCAGGAGGTCGGTAGGTCGGGTTTGGCCTTAAGACCCCGCGAGAATTTCCCTAGCTTTTGAAAGGTAGTTAGGGTACTTTCGTTGGAGTGGAAATCTGAAGGTCGGTAACTCGATTGCTCTCAGGGCTCATTGCAGAAGAGTCTCAGAGGTTGGCAAGTTGGATTTTACTCCCAAGGCTCCGAGAGAATTTCGCAAACCCTTGAGAGGAAGTTTGAGGATTCTACTTAGCGAGCTTTCAGGAACTCAAGAACTTGGGCCTCGAGTTCCTCGAGACAAGGCTCATTTTAAGAATACCCCAATTCCTCATGAGGTAGCTTAGGGATTCTGTATAATGAGCTTGACAACTCGGGACCTCGGTTTAATGGTACCTTCTCATGTTACCTTAGCAATGCCCTTGCCATGAATGCCCCAAGCCTTTGGAAGAAATCTTGGTAATTCCTTTTAGGCAAGCTGTTAATGAGAACTAGGAACATTGGTATGTGGGTACCTCGAGTTTCTGGTTGCCTGCCTTAAGCACTAAGCTTTTTTAGGAAGCAGAAGATCTTCTAAGGGGCGAAGATGAGTAGTTAGCTGTGGAGAAGGCCTCCGAGGCAAAGGCTTTATTATAGCTAGCTCAGGAGAAGGTGACTTCTTGGCTACCTAGTGGACATTACCGAGGTCCGTGCCTACCGAGGTTCCAAGGATTGGGGGATCCTGGATTGCCCATAGGTTTTGCTTTTAGTTTTAAAAAAGTTTTAGCTTTGGTTTGTAATAACTTTGGAAGCTATTACTTGACTTTGAAGGCATGGACCTTCGGAGATCCATGGTTGAGCCAGTAAGGTTTAACTTTGGAACACTTTCCCTTTGTGTAGGAGTATAAAGGTGTTTTTAGCCATTACTTTTGACTTTGTGTTGCTGCATTTATTGTTGCGCTGGTTTCTGACTTATGCGTCTTCCGCGTTTTAATTTTCCCTTTTGTCTCCATGCCTTCGTATAGGTAATAAACTTTAGTCGGTAGTAGATTACTTTCGTAGTAACCTTTAACACTTAGATTACTTTTTTGAGAAACCTTTAACATTTTAGATTACTTTTGAGTAGTAACCTTTGATGTTCTTTGCCAAAATGTTTAGCATTACCAGGTTTAATGCTTTTCATATCTTGGCTTTTAAGCATATTGTGTATAGCATACTGTGGTGCTGATGTATCGACTTTGTGACCTATGCGTTAGCGCATTAGCGTAAGTGTTTTGATGCCTTTTGCATAGCGTTTCATTTTACCGTCTAGATCAGTTTTGAATGCCTCTGCAATGGGCTAGTTTGTCATTTCCCGGCTAACTGAGATAGTGGAGTATCCAGTCTAAACCGGGATCTCCGGAACCAAGTAACCAAATTACTCAAGACCTCGGAAAGTTTTTGAATAACCTTTCTTTAATATCGCGGGGGAGCCATGTAACTCGGGATCTTGGTATCCAGTTAGTGAGTATCTCGTGGTTTCATGGTAACCCAGTAACCCCGGAGCTCGTTAACATTTAATGTACTGAAAACTTAGATATAACAAGAATTCAAATGGAAATTTCAATATTGTTTATTGATAGATATTTTCGAGTACAAGAAACTGGGTCTCGTTAAAAATCTTTGTAAAGGAAAAGAGTGCCCTTATCACAGTTGAAATAACTCATAAGAAACTGCTAACCTTAAGAAAACTTTGAGTTGTACTTAGTTAGGTCAACTCTATTCCAGCTTCTTGGTACCTTGGCTCCAATCAGATTTTCTAGCTTGAATGTTCCTTTCCTGGGGTCCTCCCTTATACATAAGAGACCTTTCCAGTTAGCACTAAGCTTCCCCTCGTGGGCTGCCGAGGTACCGATATCCGCCTTTCTAGGTACTAGGTATGGGAGTGCAGGGTACTGAGGTACCACTCTTCTGATAATGAGGAGGATTGAGAACGGGATACCATTTTCGTATCTTCCTGCCACATATATTCCAAAGCAATTTTCTGGATTTCTTCCATTGTTTTAACTTTTTTGGAGATTAGGTGCCTACGGAAATCACCTTCCAACAATCCCGCCGTGAAGCCTAAAGCCACCACCGCTTGATTCCACACATTGACTTCCAAGACTACCTGTTATATCTATCCATGTAATCCCTTATGGTTTCCTCAACATGTTGTTCTATACCAAACAGGGTAAGGGGATGCTTTGCTTGGCTTCTACGGGTTGTAAAGTTGGAGAGAAACTTACTCCTGATGTCCGAGAAAGTATAAATGGACCCGGCAGGTAGGCTGTTGAACCAATGCATTGCTTGACCTGCCAAGGAAAAAGGGAAAGCCTTACAATGCATGGCGTCTCCCGCACATTCATAGTTCATTCTGCCTTCAAAGGCATCAATGTAGTCCTCATGATCCGTGGAGCCATCATACCCCATATCCACAGGTTTTGTGAAGGATTTGGGAAACCAAACTCGTAGAATGTGGGGAGCAAAAGGCGTCCAACCCACAATTTCTTGTTCCCAACCATCATCAAGAACCTCGGGAGTCTGATTCCTCCTTCGGGGTGGAGTAGGAGTTCTGTGCCTCCTGGATCTGGACCCTGGACGTTCCCGGGATCGTTGTCTCCGGGAACTAGAGCTACCAGAATATCAATTGCGGCTTCTAGATCTAGACCTTTGATGGCGATTGGAGAACTCACGGTTGAGTCACATTTCCACTCCTCACATCCAATGGCGCATCTCCTGCACCTTACTGTGTTGAACATCTTCCAAGTTCCGGCCTCTGGTGTTCCCGGGTTGATTAAGTGTGAGGGGTGTAGCCTGCATTCCACCAAACCCAGGAGGGGGATTGTTCATAAAATCTTGTTGGTTATCAGCCATGGCTTGCGCACTATGAGTATTTCCACAGACGGCGCCAATGTTCGGTAGGTACTTGAGGACCCGAATTAGTGAGTTACAGGGATACTCGTGAGTTCTTGCGACTGAACCAAGCTGAGAGTGACTAAGCTACTTGACTACCGAGCTACTTGGATCTGGAAGCCTTTTCGTGGCTGGGCTACCAGTGAAGTAGTCCGAGGTAAGGGGCTACTTGGGTCCTGAGATTCGGAGGTACTGTGCTTCTAGGTTCCTCGTGCATGGTTGCAACTGGGCTACTGGCGAGTATCTCACTGAAGGATTATTACTGGAAGACAAGTATCCAGTATTTTGGAAGTTTCTGGACATACAGGGTCTACGGCCACTTCTATTCCTACAAGAACGGTAAGTTCTCGTTGCTCCCATTTTGGCTTCATTGGTTTAGCGTAGGTCATATGTTGACTGGCTAGCTTAGGTGCGTGTTTGTGAATTCGGACATACAGATTTACATTTACTTGGACGTTGCCAAGTGCTTGATATCATATGGGTCATCTTTGGTTTTCGAAAAGTACATGTAGGTTCTAAACTATCGTGTGGTTCTGTTGATTGATCATTTAATGATTTAATATTCTTTGTTGGGAATTTTCTAAAATGCAGGTATTATCCCTGCTTGATGGCAGCCGTTGCAACCACTCTTTGGATTCGACATGATTTAGATATGAACGGTGATGGATATTTTCAAATGGTATCTTGGCTAGCAGGCGTTAAATACGCCCTAGTTTCAACCGTGGAATGCTATACAAGGGAGGAAGTGCCCCTCCTAAATGCATGGAATCTGTTCGGTAGGTACCTGACGACCCGAACTAGTGAGTTACATGGATACTTGTGAGTGCTTGTGACTGAACCAGGCTGAGAGTAACTGAGCTACTTGGCTACCGAGCTACTTGGATTCGGATGCCTTTTTGTGGCTGGGTTATCGGTGAAGTAGTCTGAGGTAAGGGGCTACTTGGGTCCTGAGATTCGGAGGTATTGTGCTACTAGGTTCCTCGTGTATGGTTGCGACTGGGCTACTGGCGAGTTGACTCGAGGTACTCGGCTCCGAAGTTATGGATGAAACTTGCGAAATCCAAGCAGAGCTTAGCTGGAGGAGTGACTGGGGGCGCCTGGAGGGCCACCTGAAAGGAGACTCTGACGCTCAACATCAGCAGAGTATTTGAGGTTAGGGAGTGAGAAATTGAACTTGGCTTACCCTTGAGTGACCTCTCCCTTTTATAGTATGGCTTTGTGCCATTGACATTAAGATGAAATTATTGTCACTAATGTGTGCATTGATACTTGAGGAGTTATCATTTGTACATTAATGGTAAGATTCCAAAAATGTTGCCCTATGGCTTTTAGGCTTCTAGGAAGCCTTAAAAGAGTGGCATCCAGTGTGGAATATTCCTTTAGGGTTGCAAGAGTTGACTTAGGGTTTGACATTTGCCTCTTATTTGGCTTAGATCCATTTTTGACCCAAATTGCAATGCTATAGAAATATTGGACTTCAGCATCATTGGGCTGCCAAATTTTGGGCTTTGGTCTTGTCTAGAACAGTGCCCCAAACTCGTGAAGTTGGCTTGTCGGGTTAGCGAGTTTCCTTAGCAAGGCCCTTGCCCAGAATGCCCCAAGCCCTTAGAGAAATTACTCAGTGATTCTGTAGGTACTTACTTATATAGGAATCAGTACCTTGGACTATCAAGGAAGCTTCAAGCCCTTGGTAAGGTAATTTTTGTCGGTAGGTCGGGTTTGGCCTTAAGACCCCGCGAGAATTTCCCTAGCTTTTAAAAGGTAGTTAGGGTACTTTGTTGGGTAAGCTTTTTTGGAGTGGAGCCCTATAGGTAGCTAACTCTAGTATATGTATCGTACATATGGTGCCGAAGGAAAGGAAACCATGGGGCACTCATCGAGGATGATCAAGCTTTTTCATAAGAGATAGAGGCATTAGATTAATACTAGAGCCAAGATCACATAGCACTCTCTCAAATGAAGTGTCTCCAATGGTGCAAGGAATTTGGAAACTACCCGAATCTTTCTTTTTATTGGGCAAGTTTCTTTGGATGAGCTCACTGCACTCCTTGGTCATCACCACTGTATCTCCTTTCTTCAAAGATCTCTTCTTCAATAGAAGCTCCTTCATTGAATGAACATAGGCCGGTATCTCTCTCAAGTTCTTCAACAAAGGCATATTGACCTCTAATCAAGAAAATACTTTCAATAACTTAGAGAGTGGCTTAGGTTTCCCACTAGAAGGTTTCGGCCTAGGGAGAGGAATTGTTGTTGTCTCTTTTTCGGCCTTTACCACCTGCTTCTTAGTTGGGGTTTCTTCTACCATCATTACACTAATAGCTTTGCATTCCACCTTGGGGTTGGTGATGGTATTTCTTGCAAAAGTGTTAGGAGCTATATCTTGAAGTTGATTAGCAATTTCTCCCATCTGTACTTCTAATCTCTTAATAGAATCCCCTTAGCTTTTGAAAGTAGCCCTTCTTTCCTCCATGAAAGTATTGGTATTTAGGGTAAGTTTTGTCAAGGCTTCTTCAAGATGACTCGGTTGCTTTGGACGAGGTTGAGGTGAAGGGAATGGTGGTTATCTTTGAGAGTTATGGTTGTTCCATTGCCCTTGCTGTCCTTGATTACCTCCCCAACTGAAATTGGGGTGATTTCTCCAACCGGGGTTGTATGTATTGGAGTGGGGATCATTGTATGGAGGCCTTGTGATGGAGCATTCATTGTCTGGAGGCCTTGACTGATTACCCACATAGTTGTGGTTCTCATGAGGGCCACCACAAAGGCCACAAGAAGCTTGAGTACTCATGGCTGAAGCTTCTAGTTTCTCCAACTTTTTATTCATAGCACTGAGTTAGGCCATTAGATCATTGATTGTTTCCACTTCCATGACACCTTTCTTCACTGTGTTCCTCTCAGAAGTGTTCATATATTGATTTTTAGCAATCAGCTCAATCAATCCAAGAGCTTCCTCAGTTGTCTTTGTTTGCAAGGAACCACCTGCGGAGGAATCAATTAAGATCCTTGAAGTAGAAGTCAATCCATCAAAGAAAGTTTTCAGTTGTAGCCACTCGGGAAAGACATTGTTGGGACATTTTCTAATCATCTCTTTGTATCTTTCCCAAGCTTCATACAATGATTCTCCATCCTTCTGAGCAAAGGATTGGATGTCATGCCTAAGCTTTGCAAGCTTTTGAGGGGGGAAGAAATTGGAGAGGAATTTGCTGACCAAATCGTCCCAAGTAGTGATGCTGCCAAGAGGTTGAGAGTGCAACCACTGTTTTGCTTTATCCCTCAGAGAAAACGGGAAAAGCCTTAGCTTGATAGCATTGCCAGAGATGCCATTACACTTTAGTATATCACAGAGATGCAAAAAGGTGGATATATGCAAGTTCGGATCCTCAGGTGAATTGTCATAGAACTATTCTTGTTGTACAAGCTGAATCAGAGAGGGCTTCAGCTCGAAATTATTGGCATCAACAGCTGGCTTGACTATGCTACTGCCGCAGCTGACAGTAGTGGGAATAGAATATTCTCCCAAAGTTTTCTACTGAGTTCCTTCGTCAGCCATGTTATCCAAGACTTCTTCAAAAGCTTCCTCAGAAGAACCTTCATGAGCCTGCTTGGATTATTTCCTGAGTTTGCGCAAGGTCTGCTCAATCTCAGAATCAAAGTTTAAGATCTGTTTGTCCTTGTTGCCCTGCATATATAAGTAACCAAACAAACAAATCAAGTGGGAGCTTCCAACGTCAAACTAAAGGAAGTCCCAAATTAGTAAAGAAAAAAGAAAAAGAGTCTAAGTTAGAGAACCAATTAATACTATATTGTTAATCTGATTAATCCCTGGCAACGGCGCCAAAAACTTGATGCCCGGAATCTTTCCGGAATTTCGGACTCTCACTGGCAAGTGCACCGGATCGTATCAAGTAATAAAAAGTGAGTAAGAGTTATCGTCCCACGAGGATTAATGGACTAAGAAATAATGACTAATCGGTTCTTTAATTAGACAAAATCAATTACCAAGGTGGTGGTGAATCAGAATCTAATCTAATCTTCTAAAATCATGAAAAATCAATCAAAATCTAACAAAATCACTAATTAATGAGATTGGGCAGCAAGCAATTAATTATTAGAAAATCAATAACAATGAGGGGCAAGCCAAGGATTAAGAGATATTCACCCAAACACAACCCTAATTAAAATAATCAAGTTACTTCTCATGCAAGCAATCATCAAATCACAAAGAATCCTAATTAACAAAACCCTAATCTCTTAGTAATTTAGTTTCTCCC
>JASCZI010272610.1:11608-28629 GCA_036250425.1 Stylosanthes scabra | reverse complement strand
AACTAAAGGGTAGTATTGCTTATTCCTTTATTCCTCGTGGGAACGATACCCACTCACCGTGGTATTACTTGTGCGATTCGGTATACTTGCCGAATATACATCACCAGTAGGCTGTACAATTGAAGATGGAGGCTTTTCTTGTGGAATTGTTGTGCCAGATGATAAGTTGGTTTAAAGATGGATTCATAATCGGGTGTTTTTGGCGGACAGTACTGTGGTGAGGATAATATAGGGGAATAAGTGGGATACGGTGGTGGATACATTGATAGTGGATCAATGGCTAAGGCTTGTGGTTTTGTCTGTCTTGCCTTGTCTTCTTCGATCTGTTTAAGCTGGGCCTTTATCTTGATCAATTCCTGATTTTGCTTTTGGAATTCAGGACCAAAATATTGACTTTGGATGTAAGTTTTTAGGTCATGATCAAGTTGATATGCCTGGGTTGACAGACGTTCTGTGAGCTCATTAATTTGAGCTTGCACATAGCCTACTTGCATAGTCAAAGTACTAGTCTTTTCCACAAGTGTATCTAATGTGTTGTCAATTCTTAACAACATCTTGTTTTGACTAATGGCATTGTCAGTGTGCCAGTTAAGGACTTCTTCTTGCGGAGTGATTGCTTGATAGCCTTGTGGGGTTACTCCTTGAGGAACCACTTATGGCCTACGAGCAGCTCGCTGTTCTTCTGCTGAAACTCGTAGTGGCGGAAACTCCTCATCATAGCTTCGGATGGTGGCTACACATGGCACCGACTTTGGAAAATCAGACGGATAGTTTTTGAAGATTTTCTGGTACCTCCTTTTCAGGCTGAGTTTTGGTTTATGATCTGGCTCATCCGAGTCGCTCCATGAGTCATCCCATGCGCAATCACAATCAGAATCACACATATTGGGATCAACATCCCATATGAAATGACCATTAATGTGCGAGACATAAACAGGATTTCCATTTTCAAAATAATGGACTGGGGGATCATCTTGATAATTTGTGTGCTGGACAGTAAAAGGAGAAATAGTGCATATTCTCCTAAAGGATGATTGTCCAGAAAAGGATGGTCGTCCTTCAGAAAAAGATGATCGTCCTTCTGTTCCTGGCTTTTGGAAGACTGTTTTAACAGTCCCATATGCTTCTCTTGTGATTGTTGGAGGCATTGTAGTGTGAACATCAGGAATATGTTGTGGAAATGCTCTTTCATAATTAGTAATCCATTCAAGAGGCACTATGGATGAAAGCTCCTTATTACTAATCATTCTTGGAATGTTCAGTATGGCTGGTCCATGATTTTGGTTAGTAAACATAATAATGATAGGTAAATTTTAGCTCAGGCAGGTACTTCGATGGCAAAACCAGTGATATTACTTCTCGTCTTTCATTTGATGCTGGATTTGAGGTATATAGATATACTCCTAGGAATATATGAAATCTACTATGCATTGCAGTATACCTAGACTCTAATCTGCACTTAATGTTTGTGATATATTTTGGGTGTAGGAATAATTGCAGCAGTTGGGCATTCTGAAACTAACTTGAAAGTTGGCATGCCTTGTGGATTCATGACTTTTGGAGGTTATGCTGAATTCATAATGGTGATTGGTGAGAATCAGTTAACATATTCTGAGAGTTTTACTTTCATGTTAGTGGTGTAGTTGCTGGAGTTTCTATTTACCACTTACCTCAAATAACATGTTTTGGCTTTTTTAGTATGAACCTGAGGTGGCTAAATGTTGATTTGTCCTGTTGCTCAGATCCAGAAGTTGTTGCAATGCTTACATCAGGATTAACAGCTTCAATTGCTCTAGAAAAGGTTGGCAAATATTCGATTATCTACTTGCTTCAAAACTATCTGAATTTGTTATATGTTAAACTCTATCTGATGTATCAATGTATCACAAGTATTTTTATGTTTTGCTACCTTTTTCCTGACACGATCTTTGTACATACTGCATAGGCAGGGGAAATGGAATTTGGAAAAGTGGTGCTTGTTACGGCAGCAGCAGGAGGAACTCGGCAATTTGCTGTTCAGGTAGATAAAACTCCATTACTTGTGCAACATGCTTGTGGACGAATGAAGTTGATAAGAGTATCAGAAATTTTAAATTTTGATGAACGTCTCTTATGCTCAAATTTGCACCTGTTCTAATAAGCCACAATTGATTTTAAATATTGGCTTGTTAGAACATTCAAACATGAAGCAGACCCAAGATGATTTTAAAATGTCTCAGCATCATTTTTTTGCTTCTCTAGAGAAATTCAGCATCTATTTTATTGTACATGTAAGTTTAGGAGGTAGATGTGATGTTCCACAATTTAGACAATGAAAAACAGAATTTACAAGATGCCTCCATCACTAAGATCACAATAACATTGAGATAGCATGTCCCTGACAATAATAATACAAAAAATATTTAATTTACATACTAATACATTGTGACTACTTGAATTAATTGAAGAAGTTGGCAATGTCACTGAGGGCCTGGATAAAATTGTCAACATTCTCTTTGGTGTGAAACGATGTTATATTATCAATTGCAATTCAAGACACAAAAATTTTCCAAACATGCTTAATGCCGATCATAATTCGAAAAATGCTAAATAGCACTCTTTTTTTAGCAGGAATACAATTGCAAATGATCATCAAGTTTGCTATTTATAACTTCTTTAGTGAAAAAATGGTTCTTGGGGAACTTTGCAGGTCTAGGGACTGGGGTCAGTCATTTTATCCTATTACCTGTTGATCAAGAATTGTCGCAAGATCGGTAGCGTGAATATTCTCAACATTGAAGGAACAAAGTGCAACTTGTTCGATCTTTTCTGAAGGTGCCGGCCCATAGATGCGAATATTTGGGACTGAAAGCAGCCTTCATACATATATCTTACCAGATCCACCTGTGGAATTTCAAATTTCATAGAAATCAAAATAGTTAACTTTGCACTCGACAAACATAAATATCAACATATGTGATTAAGCACGCACGCCGAAAAATTATCAAATTTAATTTACATTGCTATTTCTCTCACATAGCACAGGACAGTTTCCATTTAGAAAGCAGTTTGTTAACCGTTTCTATCAATTTTTATTTTTGAGTTGTTCCCCATAAAAAGAGAAGAAAGTTAAGACTTAAGAGGAACATTATTCTTGTTAATGCTTTCCACAGAATCAATAGTGAGTATAAAATAGCTTGTCAATTAAAAGATTGAAGCCTAACTTACCTCATAATCATGAATGGTTTGGATACCAATCCCAGATAAGTAATCAATTGCTGCTCCTAAACTAATTGCTTCCCCAATTGCTGGTGTTCCGGCCTCAAATCTAGGACAATAAGAGTGGATTAAATAATAAGATACAGGCAACTAATAATACGCAAAACCGAAAAAGTTGCAAAGAGAACAACTACATTCTGGAGGAAAACATTCTAGACATGAGACCCGACATTATTAATGGTTATATCTTAAGTTAGGAAGGGAACTCTTTCTATCACTTATTATAACAGTAACTTTAAATGGTTGATCCTGTTGAAGTTAAAGGATTAAGAAGTCAAAATATGTCAGCAGCACTAACCACTGAGTTCATTTAAAGCCACAGAAGTAAAGCAATTATTATGCATGGACATACAAAGTAATGGCACCACAAATGCTCTTTCATCAAACTTGTGATCTCGTCACATAAGACTATCCATAAGATAAGAGTCAGGAAAAGCAAGTTCGCAAACCTGGATAGAGGTTCAGCATAAGTTGAATGATCAAGAAATACATCGGAAATCATTTCGCCACCACCTAAAAAAGAAAAGGCCGAGGTTGCTAGCAGTGTATTAGCTTCAAAAGACAATATCATCAATCATGGTTCCAAAACAGGTAGGGTTTTAATTTTATTTTATCGTCGTTCCTATTTGATGGGAAGACGTAAGGAAAATGCCATGTCTAATTACTTACCTAAAAAGGGAGGCATGGACGACAAGAGGTCTATTTTGCCATATAAGAATCCAATACCTATAGGTCCACACATCTGGAACAAGTATTCAACAAAGTAATTATAATTGTTCCAAATAATTACAAATATATATATGGGATGTATCTTATGAGAATGAGTTTCTTATTTGAGAATGTCAGAATACATTTATAGCCGTTAGATTGATTTAGATGGTTGAAATTAAGTCTTCCCACTATTCTGCTGCAATAAATACATTCACACTATCATTTTCACATTTCCAATAATAAATACATTTCTCTCTCCATCTTTATTTATTATTTTCACATATCTATTTTAAACACATATATTTCTAAATTTATCATTAATATAAATGGCTAAAATTAAGATTAATTTTCATAGTGGTATGTGTTTAAATTTAAATTTAATAAATATATTTTTAATTATGGCTCTAAAATCAAATATTAAAATTTATTTATTGTTAGAAAGAAATAACCTATTTTCTTAACTTTTTTCAAAATTTTATACCTCTTAACAACATAAAATTAAAGAAGGATATAACTTCTTGTATTATTAATTTGTGTAGGTATGTTCTAAATTTTAAACTAAACAATTAGTCATAACTAGGTTATCTCAGGAGGTTAATTGTGTATTATTTTCTAAATTATTGGTTAAATAAATAAAATTTTTAACAGCAATTTTTTAATTTTTATTTTAATTAATACTTTTAGAGTACAATTAACAAAAATAATATAATGTTCTTGATTGTCTTATATATTCTTTTTCCTTGAATAATATTACGCTTTTATATTACACTAGCTTATTTGAACATTTTCACATTTTCTCACTATTTTACCATTTTTCTATCAAAATTCTTTTGAAGTTTTTTTTATAATTTATAATTATCATCTAATGCAACTTATACTTTTGTGCATATGCTAGATTTTAATTTTTTCAAGATAATTTAACTTCAATTATAATTTGTGTCGTTCAAAAGTAAAAAAAAAAACAAATGAAAAAAAAAAGTAGGAACATGCTATTTTCTTAATTTTTTTTCAAAATTTTAAACCTCTTAACAACGCAAAATTAAATAAGGATATAACTTATTGTATTATTACTTTGTGTAGGTATGTTCTAAATTTTAAACTAAACAATTAGGTATATATTAACAACCCTAACCTTGTGAGAAGAAGCAACAAGAAAATCAACATTGAGGCTCTGAACATCAACCGGCATGTGTGGAACACTCTGACAGGCATCTAAAAGCACTTTTGCTCCAACACCGTGAGCCCAATTAGCAATATCTCTAACAGGAAGTACCGAATCTGTACAAATATATAAAAACTAGTGTCTTTTAGCCACAAACTCCAAAAGTGTGCAACAAGCACTACAGCTGCAATGTTACAAAAAATAGCACTCTAAAAATTGAAAAACACATAAAGAGAAATTAGGATGCTGTTATAGTTCATATACAATGTATTTAATCTTATTAAGGTTGTAGTGGAACTGAGTACAATGGCACATTTTGGCTTAATATTAATAAGCAGCTTTTGACTTATAGAATAACTAGATTATGTGGAATCAATTATATAATAAGTTTTGGATTGCCTCTTCATACTCCAAATGAACACTTTTCATTTGAAAAAGTAAACTCTCTTTTCTTAAAAATGTGATAGAACTTAAAGTGTCACTTATCAGCTGTGTGAGAAACAGAACTCCTACTTAAAGTAAAGGCAACCCTTTCAGCAGCTTGGCTGTTTTGGAATTGACTCTCCTCCTAGTAATAGGTTTCGTCTCTTATCTTTTCATACCTAATATGTTTCTTCAAGTTCTTTTGTGGGGGGAAATACTAATTCGGAATGTTCAATGCTAAGTGATACCTAATTTGAAAAGTTTAGCGGAAGAACATTGAGTATGCCATATAGCAAGCTTAGTAACCTAGTGACCTTGTGAGATAAAAAGTTCATGAAGCTATCAATAAAACACCCAATCATATAAATGTTAAGAAACAAAAAATCAACCCAAGAGGTACATGATCTTTGACAGTATACATATTAAAGCAATGTTCAATCAACACAAAGAATCATAATAAGAAATACAAACATACCAAGCACATTTGAAACATGATGGACAACAACTAACTTGGTCTTCCTTGACAACAGTTCTTTCAATGTCTATATCAGGAATTTCATCTTGGTTCAAGTTCACAAATTTTAAAACAGCCCCAACATTTTGAGCTAGTAGTTGCCAAGGAACAATCGCACTATGATGTTCAGCAACTGTAAGTATAATCTGTAAGAATATATAGAATGGAAGTATGATTTGGGCATAATGGCAGTACATAAACATTAACAAGGATACTAAATCTAGGGAAATTTAATTAACTAACTAGAAAATACCCTGTTTCTTGATATTCAAATTTCTATTTTTTGAATTCCTTTTTGTCAAATTCAAATTAATCCTTAATACTTTGTTCAAACATTAAGAAGAACAAAATGATCTAAGGCTTTTTGAACAACTAAGTTATTTGACATTCATAAAGACATGATATATCATTAAATACCTCATCCTCTCTTTTTAAATTTGATAAGCCCCAAGAATAAGCCACTAGATTGATAGCTTAGGTAGCAATTCTCGTAAATACAATTTCTCTGGAGTCAAAAGCATTTATAAAACTTGCAACCTTCCTTCTAGCTGATTCATACTCATCTGTGGCCTTTGCACTGTATTCATAAAAAATTGTGCAAGATAAAGCAGTTGACTAATTATGCAATTAGCAATTAAATAATTAATATTACACTATATGTACCTCAAGAAATGTATGCCCCGATGCACATTCGAATTGTATGCTTCATAGTAGCTTTGCAATGTTTTCAAAACAATGGTGGGCTTCTGAGAAGTTGCTGCATTGTCTAAGTAAACAAGTTTTTTTGAGCCATTTACTTCCTGTGAATTGAGTTTGAGAGTATCATAATTTTATAAGGTTAAAGAAGCATTCTATATCTTATTCACATTCAATAGCTTTATTACAGTATTATGTGATTGTGTGATATGAGGATTAGGTGCTTAACCATTGACTTAGGTTTGACAAAGAGTTGCAGATCCCATCCATCAAATGAATGCATTCTTCCTCTATAAACCAAGAGTTACACTAGAAAGGTACGATTTAGGGATGAGAATCACAATCACAACATAGAGCATCAACGAAGAGATCAATTAGAACTCTCTAGCTTCAGTAACTTAGCAGGCAAGGACATAATCTTTCCTTGCCTCAATGTTTCCACAATGTCAAAGTGACTATGTTGCACAAATAAGAAGGCGAATATCAGATATGATTCATAAACACTGCAATTTGAGTGAATTTTTTGCATAGACTCTATACCATTTCATAAAATCACTCCTCACAGAATCTTAACTTGAGGAGCACGTGAATGGTTATATCTCAAACCTCTAGAAAAATTAGTAATGAATGTAAGGAGTTTAAGGTATATGTATTTGAAACATATACACACCAAAATGAGTAAAAAAAAGCAACAAAAATGAAACCGAGGATAAGATAAGATAAGAAAATAGTTACCTTGTGAAGTATAGGAAAATGGGGTCTTGTGTTGTGCCCCAAAGAAGGCGAAGCAAGGGATGCTTCAGTTGAAGCTTCATTAGCAGTTGGTGATGCAGAAACAGATAGAAAAGAAAAGCGACGAAACCCGAATTTGACATGCGAAGAGCTCCTAGTGCTGATTGAACAGCAAGAAATGGGACTTGAGAACTTGAAAGATGGAAGCTTTAGCAGCAAAACTTCCAAATTTTTCTGATCAACTCCCAACAACAGAATTGTAATACTGCAGTTATATTTGGTGAATTTTGCTGCAGAAGAAACAGTGAATATAAAAATAAAAATAGAAAAGTGATAATTTTATGAAATTCAACCGGAAAAATTAAAAAGTATGCATTAATTATGAAGTTTGGAGGCAAAGAATTGAACTAGGGATGGCAAGGTTCCCATGGAGGTGCCCCGTATCCGTGATGGGTAACGGGTAAGGGGTACCCAATATCCGCCTGAATTCAGGTATCCGCGGATGTCCACCGTTTTTTTTTTTTTAAAAAAAATCCATGAACATGAGTACAAATGCAATCTATGATAAGTTTAATTTTAATGAACTAACGGTATAAATATGATCATTCAATTAGATTCATGCATTTATATAATTTTAAAATTAGTGAATTTGAAAATTAATTTATTTTTGATGATGTGGTAATATCTGATTAGATATATGTATAAAACTCTTTTACATTGATGGTGTATGAAAATTAAATTCATTCTATAATTAAAAAAAGAAAAAGTATAGATAATTAATATTTTTCTAACCAACATATCAGTCAACAAAAAATAAAATATCCAAAATCTAAACAGCTAACTTGTATTATTTTAAAAACAAAACATCCAAAAATATAAATAAACAGAACATCTGATTTAAAATATTAACTGATATTGACTCAACTTTTATTGGTTAACTAGCATTTTTTTTATGAGTTATGTCATATTAATAAATACAAAATATGCTAATTGATGCACAAAATATTCTAACATCCCCTCAAACTCAAGTGGAAGCCAACAAAATCATTGAGTTTGAACATTAAAGTCCAAAATCGAGTAGGCTCCTTAGTGAAAATATCAACAATTTGATCCAAATCCCAAAAAATATTATAGGAATAGCATCAATTTGGAGACGCTTCCAAACAAAATGATAATTAATTTTAATGTGCTTAGTGCGCTCATGAAAAACATTATTGTTGGCAATTTGAATAGCACTATAATTGTCATTAAAAGGAACTATAGGTGAAAATTGAATAACCCCTAAGTCCTCGAGAAGCGACGGATCGAAACAATTTCAATAGAGGGGTCAGTATGAGCATAATACTTAGCTTCGGTGTTTGGACAAGTAATAAATATTTGCTTTTTGACATGTCAGGAGATAGTCACCAAAAAATAAACAATAATCAGTAGTGGAGCAACCATAAGTAGGAGCATCGACTCAGTCAGTATCAGAATATGCGGATTAAAGAGGCGTGAACAAAAAAATGAAGTCCGATGTATCAGAGAATATGAAAAATAGCAGATAATGAATAGTGCAAGGAGCTAGCAGAAATTGGCTAACAATACAAAATAAGTTTACAACTAACGTATAGATAAAATTTTTATTTGTTATATTCATTTTCATTACAACTATCAATTTTACGTTCTGAATCAACATTAGAAAGGAAAAAAAGGGGGAAAACTTATTGACCAATACAATTAAAAAAATTACGGTGATAATAAAAGCTTGCATGTGCGTTACTCCATGTAAAAAACTACTGCACAGATAATTTTGGACATGCTGCTGTAAACATAGAAACACAAATAGATTCTGCAAATATATATAAACAACAAAAACTATGGAAAGATGGAAAAAAGTGAACTCATAAAGAAGAAAGAGATTTGGCTTTGACAACAGGTGGAGAATTAACAGTAGAATTATCTGTCCAATTCTTTTCACCCCAATGCCATAACATGCTCTCCCAAAAGCAGAAATCCTCAAAGCACGTTTTTAAACGTGGGTCTTTAATCTTAATTTTCCAGTGACCGTCGCTGTAGTTTGCTTTCTGCGCCTGCCTCCGATCCCACTCTAATGCTGCCTTTTGCTTCGACCTAAGCAAACAGTACTTGTGCAACTTTTTCGGCATGGCATCGTGCACCTTCCACCATCTTGCATGAGCTACATTGCTTGCAAACTCTTGCAGAATGTCCACATTCCAGTTGCAGTCATAATCGCGGAAGCACAGCCACGGCTTATTACCTAGATAGTGGATAACATAGAGGATGGGAGGTTCTGCGCCAAAGAGGCGAGTTTTCATGACCTTTTTCTCTTCCTCATCACCTTCCCAAAAATGTTTCAAGAAGTTCATATGCTTTGGAATCCGATGCCACCATGTGACGATTTCGTTCAGATAACCCTGGTCACCTCCGTTGTAAGAGACAATTTCATTGATGTGATCCATCAGAAGTTGAAACGTACAATTTGACGGCTCGATAACCATCACACCTGAGTTGAAGAGCGTAGCATTATTCCCTATGGCTGAAATTTCAGGCATCTCAAAAAGGAAATCAATGTTTCTGAGTATAAGCAGATCCGCATCAATGAAAATGATTTTGTCATAATCTGTTAGCTGCCAAAGGCGAAATTTGCTGTAGTTCCACTCATTATATGCTTCGGGTTCTGCTTTCGGATTCCTGATTCTTTGGATTGTATGTATCTTCCATCCAGCAGCTTCCAAACCACCCCTGTGATAGTCACTTATGCTCTCGTCAACAAGAATCACAAGATCCCGTGTTGAACCAGCCATGCGAATACTCTGAGCTGCAGTAATGGCCCCACATACATAGACGTGCGCAGAGTGTAGTATGGTTGCATATGCTTCTCGCTGTGGTCTTTCTGAGTAAAAATTTTCTGCAAAAACGATTTAGCCAATAGCAGAACAACATATTTAGTCAACTCATAAACTTCAAAAGAAACAGAATAATATGTTTTCCAATAGTCATACTGGCATTTTGGAATACATCAAGATTGAAATATACGTCACACAATTTTCGACTAGAAACAGAAGAATTATAACAGCGGATTCAATTAACTTAAGTGTGCACTTCTTTTTTTTGTTCATGTAAGTGTACACTTAATCTGACAGTAAGCACCAAATGTCCAAATCTATTGAGATGGTTTGACATGCATGTTTGATATTGAAAAGACAAATTAGTACTGTTTAAGTTATACAGTTCTTCAAACACGAGTGATATCATCTTCACCGTAATTTTGGGTACATCGTGCATCTTTTTTGTCAATTTTATTTTGTGTAATTTTTATATAGGGGGAAAGAGTGATTCATTTATTTGTTTCTGTATATCTTCGCCAGAAGAAATTGGACCCGTGTATTAAAAAGCTTAAAATATGTGTTCCTAAATGAAGAAGATGCAAACAATTTTGAGGAAAAGTGAAAAAAGAAGAAAAGACAGAGCCAAAACAAAGTGTAGCATACAAATACGAAAATTTAATTGAATAAAGGTTCATTCTAATCCTAAAGATTATGGTCATGATTCAAATTAGTTCTTGTGATTTCAAAATAGCAATTTGTTTACACTTTGTGATTCACTTTGATTTTTCTGTAACAAAAATGAAGGACCAAAAGTGAATCCTAAAGTGTAACTTCAGGGGTCAAGTTGCTATTTTTGAAACATTGAGGACCATTTTGAATCATGGTCACAATCTCGAGGACAACATGAACCTTCACTTGAATTTAATTTGTAAGCTGTAACCAACCTTTAGCCTTCAAAGGAACTGCTAGTTCACATGAACCAATTGGCAGTTGCAACTTGTCTCTAAGTGTATTCAGATTGGGTTCATAAAGCCAAGCACTCCCTTCGCGTTTTACAAGTTCTTTGCAAGTAAAGAGATTTGGGATGGGGATGCAATCGGTTACCAGAAGCACGTGCACTGGATGCAATCCTTTTGAAGAGGTGGCAAGTCTGGCTGCTTCAATTTGCAGATGCAGACGAGCCACATCTCTAGACCAGCGCCCTGACTTGTTGCAAGGAAGCTTGACGGCAATAAGATCAATCCGTGGTTTTCCAGGTACCTGAATCTTAGGTAGTGTCGGACACTTAGGGAACTCGTATTCTTCTTCTTCATCTATCCATTCAGGATACAGGACTTCCCAAGTTATGTTATTTGAAGCATAGTTCAGTTCGAGGGATATGTGCTCTGCTTCGGGTAGGAGCTCCTTCCAGTGATCAATCTCACTTTCATTCAAGTTCAACAAACCAACACCCTGAAATGTGTCCTTATCCTTCAAATGTTTAAGAACTTCAGATATTTGGTCCCATTCAATATTTATAGTTGATAAGTAACGTGGATCAATACAACCAGGCTCCCTTTTCCATTTATTAACAAAAGTTTGCCTGCAAAAATAATAAGAGTTCATGATTCCAGCAATTCAATTTGATAGTAGTTGAAGTTGACCAGACAAGGTATTGTAACTTAATGCTCCATTTTTACTTTGATTTGGTGAATATTGCATTTGAATGAGTATTTGAGCAAACTGCATCTTTTGTGAGGAAAACAGATTTAGAATGGAGACTATCAGCATCAGGAAACAACCAATGATTAAAATACAATAACCGATAACTGTGAAAATATTGTGAAAGACAACTAGCCATACCGTGAAATTGAGTTTGATATATGATCAGTATTATAAACAGCTGGAGGATGAAAAATTGTGACTAAGGTTCCCAGTACAACAATGACCAAAATTAGTTTCCAATTAGGCTTGCAATTTATATTCCTATCTTGAAATGGAGCATGAGATGCCTTTTCAACATCCTTAAAATCTCTACTTCTTTGAGACCTATTTCTCTTGTTAGAATCTTCACTGCATCAAAAAGAGAGGAAGATTCAGAACTTACAAATGTAAAAGATGAAGTCCTATTATAGTCCAAAAATAAGGAAAGATTTAAGAAGTTCTGTTTCAAGACCATGTTCAAGTTTTATCTCATCATCAACATACACAAGGAAGATATAAATAAAGACGGGGAAATTCCTTCACAGTTGTCCCTAATAACGCTAACATTAAATAAGAAAACAGATTGGCAAAGAACTAGGCACTAATTCCCACCCTTCAATTATAGCTGATTCAGAATCTTGAATCCATATAAATTAAGAATGGATGATATAACAAGTATAAAGATTTATTGTTGTTTGTGCATCCATTTTGTTTTTGTTGGATTTTGTTTTTCCTAATCCTTCAGAAGGAGGATCTTGTATCCCTCTTTATACTTATAACATATTTCTCTTCTTGTTAAACATCTTAGTTTATCCAAAAAAAAAAAAAAATTGCAACATTTGCCGGTTGACTAATAAGTGTTTACTTTGGGAACCACTCAGAAAAAACTAAGAGAAAATACCACTTTACCAGTACAAAGCAAGAAGCAAAGTCTAAGGCACTCTAATTTTGCTAAAATAGAAAAGGTAGCAACAAAATCTCCTATTACATTTATATGTTAAACCACACACTAAGATCCTATGAACATGCAGATTCATAATTATGATTTTGCAAATTTAGTTAACTGACATGACAGAAATATTTTTTCATCTGTGAAAAAATTACGACAGCAAGTGTCAATTCAGGTCAACAAAAGCTACTCTCCAACTACCAGTTCCTTTTCTGTATCCTAGGACCATCTGGAACCAGAACTTAAGGCTGCATTTGGATTCTGCCTCACAAACAAAAATGCAGAGAAAAATAGACAAATAACTTCATTTCATTGTGGAAACAAGAACAGAGATAGAGACACAAATTTTATCTATCTACAAGACAGAAAAGTCTTGTATTTTATTTTTCTTTTTATTTAATTCCTAAAGGTGAGGCCAGAAAGTCTTTGCTTTCTGTCTCAGTCTCTCCATCTCTATAGAGAAAAAAAACCAAATGGTATCTACGAGTGCCATAAAAATCCAATCCCCAGTTTCAAATTATTAACAACCATGGTACACTAAAACTGAGCAACCAAATCAGTCACCTGTATAAAATACATGTAGAAATACAAAATAGACATTGGAAGTGTACGAAACAACACACGTATTTATAAAAATGGCTATTTTTGGTGTACTCGTAGCAATTTTGAATTATTTCCAAAGTTTGTCATTTATATCTATTGCCATGCGCAGCTATGATCAAAGCATAACATTGGTTTCCATAATCAAGTAGACAATTACAAAAATAAACAAAAGTTCACAAGAATTTCACACTTGACAATTGGTACATATATATAGAGGATTTTAATAATCTGTACAAATCAGTTTCCCAAAACTAGAAGTAATAATCTAAAACTCTATTTATACCTACATTCGCATAATTAACCATAAAAAACACAAAATTAGGTAGCTAAGGAAAAAAACTAACGAGGATCCATTTCATGACATTAGCTATAACAAGAATGAGTAACCTTATGGAAGTTGACAACCGGTGACGTGGCTCCACGGTGCCTGGCGAGGGTCCTCTCATCTCCGATTTTGCTCCCCCGAAAACCAAGCCACCATCTGCGAGCTCAATTCAATTTAAATTAATAATAATAATAATAAGAAGAAGAAGAAGAAGAAGAAGAAGAAGAAAGAAAGAAAGAAAGAAAGAAAGAAAGAAAGAGGAGAAAAGTTTGGAAGCGGGTCTAGAATGAGACCAGAAAGAGAAAAATGGTTGACCGAGTTGAAGGATTCTGCGAGAATCTGGGAAGGAGTTCAAAATGATAGAAGGGTTTCTTCTTTTGAAATGAGATGAATGAGGGTTGAGTAGGGTGACGAGAAGAAGCTCCCAGATGGGATCAGCAATGACGGTGAAGGGTGCTAGCCTCCATGGCAAGGAGCAGTTGATTGGCATTTTTATTAGTATTAGTATTATTATTTTAAAATATATTATATTATTATTTATTATTATTGTGTCGCATGCCACGACCTTTGTATGAACTAACCACTAAGAATAATAATGTTACAATAACGTTATCGTTATAAGAAAGGGATTTTTTTTATTTAAATAAATAAAACCTAGTATTTCCCCAAATAAATCAACGGATGAATATTGTGTTTGTTAGTGCTACCGCTCGGGTACCTCTAGGCACGGTGAGGCCAGTGTCGCTAAGGATAGGGGCGGCACTACCTTGTTAGCCGAGCCACCAGTGCCGCATAGGAGGGGCCGTGATTGGTGCAGGGGGTGACGCTGGGCAGGGGAACGGCATTGGCTGAGAAGCTGTGCCTCTTGCTTAGCCTGGCACTGGCTCCGAAGCAGTGCCATGATGCACCCCTATATAAGGGGTTGCGTTACTCACCATTTACAAGCCTCAGCTCCTCCTTCTTTTATATATTTTCCAAATTGTGCCTGGGGTTGCTGGTGGATGTGGGGGCTTGGGGAAGAATTTATTTTTTTTAGATATTAAGAGTGTGTGGTAATGGGCCATACTTGTTGGGCCATAGGGGGAGTTAAAAAAAAGAGAGGATGTAGTAATGCCTCCCATTGGGCCTTGAGGGAAAAAAAATGAGAGCGGTTGTTTTTGTTTGGGCCAAAAAAAGAAAAATTCAAAGAGGGTGGGTATAAGCTTAAAAAAAAAAGAGAGGGGTTGGTGGGTTGTGTTTGCTTGGGTAGAAAAAAAACAAATTCGAAGAGAGCGGATATAAGTTGTCCCCCCGGGAAAAAAAATTGCAAAGTAGCAGTGACGACGAACAGCAACATGGCCGCGAGAGGGGAAATGATGCAGGATGCGGACATCAACAGGCTAGACCGCACCCACCATGTCGCCGGAGCGATAGGATTCCAGGTTAGTGTTACGGCTTTGATTTGTTATTAGTGATTTTGTAAACCGAGCAACGCATAATGAGTTAAGTAATAGTTAGAATTAGATAACTAGATAAGGCTATCAGTTTTAGATTTTGCGGCCGAAAAATTAAGTGCCAACGGACGCATGCGAAGATGGTTTATTTTTTCATGTCATTAGAAAACAAAAATAGATAATTTAATTTGATGGTACAAATATTTATTGACACCCGTTGCTGTGGATAAAAATTTAACAAATTAAGACAACGCTGGCTAAGGAAGATACGAATTTTTCCCTGTTAGGGTTGTGGGACAACGGGAGTGGCATCGGAATAGCGGGCCGTCGGAATGGGTGGAATTGGGAATTAATAACGGAGAACGGTGGGGGAAATTTGATTCGGTGATAGTTCTCCTGAACATTATCTGGTTAAATGCACGTCCTAGCATTCTCCGAGGAATCGTCATGGCTGAGATATGACTACCTCCAGCAGGCAGCCGTTAGCAATATTAGAATTTAATTTTATTTTGTGCGTAGCAAAAGTTGTATATGAGGGCATGCTATAGGGCATCCGATTATGTTGTACTAGTTCTGATTCAAAACATTGTAATAAATATTGTAATTGTAATAGCTCAAGTGAAATGCAATGTCGCAGTCTGTGTTTGTCGATGTATGTATTAAGTTGTAGATGAAAAATTAATAAAGAACAAAAGAGATATTATTACATCAGCCTCGCGGTCTCAATGGTTTTTTAGCCCGCAATAAAATCAACTAACAGAGCACGGTAATGGAAAAAACGTGATCCCTAACATACAAATGTGACACACAAAAAAATATACGACGTTTAATATACGGTTTTTGATAGAATGCACCGCGAAAACAATGTTGCTGCACGAAATGCATGAATTTTTTAGCGTGTTATTTACCATGTTATGTTCGAAGCGAAAGACTAATTTCTGCTTTTTATGTTCTTTTCGACAACAGGAACCACGGACGCTCAGTGGTGCCTTACGTGCCAACCCCGGAATGTCTGGTCCCATACATCAGAGAGGCGGGCTTTCGGCGGCCCCCTGCAGATGGGTTCCTTTGACTACGACATGCCTCTGGTTTCCGCACTTGTTGAGAGGTGGAGACCGGAGACGCACAGTTTTCATCTGCCGTAGGGGGAGTGCACGATCACGTTGCAGGTAACATTCACGGTCAACATAACGTTTAGTTTCGATTATGTGCATGCTGAAACTTTTATGTAAATGGTGTTCGCTGTGTGCAGGACGTGGCATACCATTTAGGACTCCGCACGGACGGCAACCCGATCAGCTGGTGTGTGCGGGACTTCCGGACGTGGTATGGCATAGGGACATGGGACATGGCCCAGGAATTTCTAGGGGGTCGTCCCCCGGCAGGGGAGGGGAAGAATTACGCAGAGGTGAAGCTGAGCTGGCTGAGGCAACGAGTCCAGATGACTCCGGGGGATGGCGCCCCGGATGAGGTGATGCGGCAGTATGCACGCTGCTACATCATGATGATGATCGGGGGCGCCTTGTTCCCCGACAAGACATACAACATCGTGTCGCTGAGGTGGGTCTCGCTGCTGCGGGACTTTGATACCTGCAGCAGATTATCGTGGGGTTCTGCGGTTCTGTGCTGGACATACCAGCACTTGTGCATCGCGAGCAGGCGCGATAACTTGGAGATGAGCGGCTGTCTACCCCTTGTGAG
>JASCZI010272610.1:0-11501 GCA_036250425.1 Stylosanthes scabra | reverse complement strand
AGGTTCGTCCCCCTTCGTTCTTTATTTGTTATGCATTTACGGTTGTTATCTTGTAATAACCCATGCGCTGTCGTTGCGAATCACATGCAGGCTGAGTGGGCTGGGGTAGATCTCTCGGGACACTCACACACGGAGGATGCTGGACTTCCGAAATGAGTTAGACCGGGTCGGCGTCGATGACGTACGTATGCCTGATCTTAGAAATGTATCTGTTGCTTGCTTCCAATTAAACTTTTCTGAATGCAGTTCTGAGCCGTGTATTTTTGCAGTTCTTGTGGACCTCGTACATGGCACCTCACTGGTGCGCCATAGAGCCGGACTGGGTCACCGAGGCGGGCGAGGTGGAGACATGGCTCGCGGTGGTTCCCATCGTTCTTTTCATGTACGTGCGGTTCCACCATGTTGATCGCGTGAAGAGGCAGTTCAGTGGTGAGCAGGCCGTCCCGTTGGACCCTGTGAACCTGGACGGGTTCGATGGCACGTCGGCCAGGAGTGACGACAAGTGGTGGCTCACTGAGCTTGCGTACTGGTACGGGTTCTGGCGCAACCGGAGGCACCCGGAGCATTAGATTCAGATCGTTGCCACCCACTACCCAGGCTGGCCAACGCAGGAGTATGCCGCATGGTGGACGGTTGCATGCCGTCATCGGTTCTTGTCCTCGGATCGGCTGCTGCATGATCCTAGAGGTGCCCAGCTGCCAGATGATGTGCCCGCAGCGGCCACTCAGGCGAGGGAGTCGATAATCCTACCGCACGATGCCCCCGCCCGCGGAAGGAGGGCGCGGATGCAGCGCCCGGATATCCGGCGGCCGGGGGAGGGCACGTCCAGGAGCGGGCGGTGGATGCGCAGCCGGGCGGACACGATGGTGACGAGGAGGCTGAGTACCATCGTCAGGAGGACATTCCCGCCCGAGAGCGGGGGTGGGGGGGGGGGACGGAGATGCGCTACACGAGCCCGACCTCGACTTCTTCTCCGGTGCCGACATCGAGCTGGCGCGGATCATCCTGCAGGGCGAGTGCTCCGGTGGTGGAACCGCCCCACATGCATCCGGCGCCGGACCTTCTATCCATCGGTTCGGCTCGCCCAATGAGATGTACGACGTGTTTTCGTGTGGTGAGCAGACGATGGATCACATCGCGCATGAATATAGAGCGTCCCGCGCCACCGAGGATGCCGTGTACAGGCCGAGTCCCCCCTGCAGCCTCACCATGACCCAGATGAGCAGTGTCAGGGGTTCCAGTACTACCAGCCCTCACAGCAGTCGTACATTCAGCCATCCCCGCAGCAGCAGTATCAGCTACCCTCACCCCATTGTCAGTCGTACTACAAGCCGTCCCCGCGGCCGTATTATCAGTCACCTTTGCCGCCTCAGCGGCAGTTCCAGCCCCCGTACAGCTATCACACCCGATCGCCGCAGCCACAGTTTTATGCGAGCAGGTCACATTCCTCACCCCTCCCGCCGCCGCACGATGATCCGTCCTACCACTCGGCGCCCGAGCCATCGCCCCACCAGATTGTGCGCCCACGGGCACAGCGGCCACAGAGGGATCGCCAGCCGCCCCCGTGCGGCACATCATCCAGGCTGCACCATCGCCCGACGCACGGGGGCGACCGGGGCTAGGCACCTAGGTAGTTATGTTTCAGTTTTACTTTTCTTTACTTGTATCCTGTGTCGCACATGTTGATTTCCTGAAATATGTATTCATTTCTCGGCTATGTACCTTTCGTTAGGGATGTTCTGATTTGTCTTTGTATTTTATATTTTTGACTAGAAACCGTATTTGTCGGATTTTCCTTATGTACCGAGGTTTTATTTGTAATTTCTCTTATGTTTTTCCCCTTGAAATTGTATTGGAACTTTGTTATGTCCTGAGACTATAGTTGTAATTGCTTTTACGTTTACGTGTCTACCTTGCAAACAAAGTGAACACTTTTAAACAAAGTTAACCAGTGCCCCACCCTAACCATGAGGCACTCGGAATGAACCAGTGCCGCACCCAAACCCTGAGGCACTAGGAATTAACCAGTGCTGCACCCTAACCCTGAGGCACTGCAATGAACTAGTGCCGCACCCTAACCCTGAGGCACTGGCATAAAAAATTGATAGCCAGTGCCGTGCCCATCCCCTGCGGCACTGGTAATGGCGGTGCCCCCCATGACCCCACGGCACTACACACAAAACACAAAAACGTAAATATACATAGTTATATTTGTTTTGGTAAATTCTTATTTAAATTTATTTATAAAAAAAAAATCCTATAAGAAAGTCTAGGTAACCAACATTTTGGTAACCAATATTAATCAATAGAGTAATAATGCTAGGGAACCAAGATTATGGAGCAATTAGGGAGCCAATAAATTCAATTAGGTTTTATATTTAAAATTGACCAAAGTTATCATCTGAAACTAAAAAATATTATCATCCGAAATAGATACAAGTTATCATCCGAAACAAAAAACAGTTATCATCCGAAACTCTACCACCACCACCAACTCTCACCAACACAATTATAATCCGAAACAGATTCAACTTATCATCCGAAACAAAATACAGTTATCATTTGTAACCTCACCACCACCACCACCACCATCATCACCATCACCACTTGCACCACCACCACCTCACCACCACCACAACCGCAACACAACAACAACACAACCGAAAGAAGAAAAAGAAAAAGAACCACCTGTGACAGAGGACGGCGTCATCGTCAGAACTGTGTGATCTGCGCGAAGAAGAAGCGGCGGCGGCGGCGACAATCGCGCAAACAAGAAGAGGCACGGCGGTAATGGCGTCTTCTTCCGCTCAATCATGCTCTCTTTGCCTTTTCCATTGTTTTTCTGCTCTACCCCTTCTCTTTACCTTCGACGCCATTCTGTAGAGAAGAAGAAGAAGATTAGCCTTCGATGCCATTCTGTGCCATTCTAAGAAGAAGAAGAAGAAGAAGAAGAAGAAGAAGAAGAAGTGCGATGGTGGTGGCGACGACGCGAGTGATGGCGGCGTAGCATGGTGGCAGTAGCGGTGATAGAGAAGGGGATTAGGGTTTGGGTCGGTCATGTGTTCCCATGGGCTCCAAGCCTTATGTGTTCCCTAGAATTTCTCTTGTTTTTGGTGACTTTTTTTTTTTTTTGGTGACTTCCCTAGACTTTCTCTAATCAATAAATCTAAAAGAATATAATTTATTTGGGTTTTATCTTTTATGGATTGAGCCTCTCTTATTTTATTGGACTTTTATCTCTTGTTGATTATCATTGGCCAAAAATTTATTGGCTATATACCAAATTTTATTTTACTTATATTATTAGTGTGTTTATGTCACGTTTTGTGTAGGTACTAGCATAAGGGATAATGCTATTTGAACAAGTGGTTTAGGTCAATCAAGTTCAACCAACTGATTTATTTCTATGCTAAATAGAATATTATTTCGATGTCAAATAGTATAAAAAGTTGCACCTAAATAAAGTTCTATTTGACATCGAAATAGTCTTCTATTTAGCATATAAATAAATGACTTGGTTGTACAAAATCACTTGTTCACATGGAATTATTGCTTCTGGAAATCAAATATACATATAATTTCATAAATATTTTTTTAGAAATAGAACATCCGAAACCTAAAAAAATAGAACATCCAATTATTTAAATTATTGACTAATGTTGGTTGAATTTTTATTAGTTACCTAACATTACTTTTAATTTTAAAATTAGATACTTTGCTAATGCATTAATAAACAATAAGTTGTCAGTTGACAATACAATAAAATTAAATGTATATATTATAATCAATTTAGTAAATAACTTTTAGTATGTATATAATATTTTTAATAAACAAAATATATATTTAATACCTTATTTTGAAAAATGTTAATGTTGCTTTTATTTTTTATAATGTTACTCTTAATATGAATTTTTTTTTTTACTATACGTATGAATTTGTAGAAAAATGAGTAAGGCTAACAAAAATAGTGACATTAGTATTTGCCAAATTTCTTTGAATTATTATTATTATTAGAATAGTGTTAGAAAGCCAACGTTACGGAGCCATTAGGGAGCCAATAATTAAGTTATCATCCAAAATTTATATGAGTTATCATCCATAACTCATATATCTAAGATTAAGTTATCATTCAAAATTTATATGAGTTATCATCCGTAACTATGTGTTGGCTCCCTATTGGTCGTAATATATTGGCTTCCTAATTTTTTATTATTATTATTATTATTATTATTATTATTATTATTATTATTGCTGATTAGCTTATATAATTGAAATAAAAAAGAAGTTCAATATGATATCATTGTTAAATGGGGTAATTAAATGGGTAACAGAATCACAATTGGATAGTTTTGGAGGTTGAATCATTATTACCAAATCACTAAATATTATGATTCTGACTCCTACTGCATATTTTAAATTTTGAGAGAACGACTTCTATTCTCACCAACCCTAATCTTCCATCATTAAATTTCTATTTGAATAAATAATAAATAATAATGATTATATTTATACAACCAACAATAGGAGAAAGTGGTGCCTTATACAGTACATAACTATCTGTATACAGCGTCCAGATTTTAGGCGATAATATAAACAATTAAGGTATCGAAGTGAGAGGCACCACGTGATGATGCATGGTTAACGTCACTAGTTAGCTGAGTCTTGGTGGTTGGTTAGCTTGGTTAGCTGAAGCCAATTCTTTTTTTTTGAACTGGGCATAAGCCCTACAAGGAACCAATCATGACCTCAAAAACCCACTCCTACCCGAGCCCAAAGCCCCAACAGACCCAACAGACCCAACCCTCACCACAAAATAGAAAAGAAAACCGCTCAGAGGAGGCAACCCGTTACCCCATGCCTGGTGCTGCAATGAAGCATGGTTCCCAGCCTCCCCTCCGCAAGCTGCCGATTGTCAACCCAGTCCGGCCGTGGAGCAGCAGCCTGAAAATCGCCGTCACTACCGAGTCGGAGACAGACATCACCGATGAGGGTGAGGGTGCCATATGCCATGTGCTTCCATCTGCAGCCTGAAACTCGGCGGACCACTGCCGTCGCCAAGATTTCTCCTGCTTCCGCTCGTCAGAAATCGCCGGCTACAAACATAGAGTTGCTGAACTTGCCCCATCCTTATTGACGATGCTTCAGGCTTCGAACCAGAGCCCAACTGCATCGAACTCTGCCCAGACGGCGTGTCTTGAGAGGTGGTTGCCAATCAAAACCGATTCAAGGTTCTCCCACAAGACCCCTGCAGCTTTCTGTCAAAAACCAGTGAAAAACCAACACCAAAAAAACTAAATTGATTGTGAGGGCTTCAAGATCGGCTAAGGACTTGAAATTGAGGTCAATGATTAGGATTCCTCAGTAGCTCCCTACGAAGGATCTCCTGAACCTGCATTGGGGGATTCATAGCCCAACTCGGCTGGAGTTCGTTGGATGCTGCCAGCTTCGCAACAAGGTCCGCCAATTCATTACCTTCCCTTGGTGTCCATGTGAACCCACATCTGTGAAAGTCTTCTATCATGAGTTGTGTATCTTGCAGAATCGGGCTTGCTTCCGCTATTAATGATTTGGATTTTAAAGCTTGGACTAGCAGTAAGTTGTCTGATTCCACAATGATGCTTCCCATATTGAAATTTCTAGCTATAACTAAAGCTGATCTGGTTGCTTCTGCTTTCGCTGTGATTGCAGAATATGTCTTGATTCTTGTGGTGGAACCTGCAAGAAGACGTCCTTGGCTGTCTCTAAAGACTGCAGAAATTGCTCCTATGGCTTGTTCAGCTTTGAAAGACGCATCAGTGTTAACTTTGACCCAGTTATTCGAAGGCGGCTTCCAGGTAATTCTTCTTCTATTGACTCTTGAAATGCTATAATTCTGGTTCTCCTGTTTGATTTGCTGGTTTGCTGTTGTGAATTGTGTCTCCATGCTTTCTGCTCTGTAAATTGTTGATGTTGGAGATGTGTTTGAATGTTGAAAAATTGCCATATTTCTTTCCTTCCATATTTTCCAGCTTAAGAATCCCAATTTCGCTATCAAGAAGTCTGCTCATCCCTTCTTATTCTTCTGATTTCCTTGCACTTTTCTAGTAGCCATTCTCCAAAGCTCTTGATACTTTCCTTTCTTGGAGTAAAATGGCATTGAGATTCGAACCACGTCACTTTGGTCCAGGGACATAACAGCAACGCATGCTCAGTGGTCTCAATTTCATCACTGCAGAGACTGCATGTTTTATCCTGTATGATTCTTCTTTTATAAAGGTTCATTCTGGTTGGAAGAATATCTATAGCAGCTCTCAAAAGGAATACTCTGATCTTTGGTGGGACTTTCATTCTCCAAACTTCTCTCCACAATTCAGCCTTGTACTCAATTGAATCTGACGACTCCGCTTCTTTCCTTTGCTCCTCTGATTTGGCTATGTGATAACCTGTTTTGACAGTGTACTCCCCATCCCTTTTGAAAGGCCAGATGAGTCTATCTTCTTTGTTCAGAAGGCTTATTGGAGTTCTCATTACTATTTCTGCTACTTCTTCTGAGAAATTGGATCTGATAATTCTTTCATTCCAGCCCTGGTTCTCCTCAATTAACTCTTGAACCGTTTCGATTGATTCGTTTCTGGTGGAGTAGATTTTGTCACCTCCTAAGATCCATTTGTCTTCCCAAACTCTGACTTTGTTTCCCTTCCCTATGCTCCATCTCCCATTCCTCCTCAAAAAGTCTCTTCCTTGTAGTACACTTTTCCAAGCCCAAGACGAACCTGGTTTCTCCTTTGCTTCGAAAAAATCTGCATCTTCAAAATATATTGCCTTCAAAATCCTTACCCACAAAGCATCTGGGTTGTTATAGATTCTCCATGCCTGCTTTGCAAGGTAAGCGATGTTCTGACTCTCCATCTCCCTGAAACCTAGCCCCCCTGATTGTTTGCTTCTGCAAATTTTGGCCCAGCTCCTCCAGTGCACTCCCTTTCCTTTAACGAAATTTGACCACCAAAAATTCGCCATCTTTGCCCCAATCCTTTTGCAAAAGCCCTTAGGGAATTTGATGATGTTCATGGCGTAAGTTAGTATAGCTTGAACAACTGCCTTTAACATGACTTATCCAGATTTATCCAGATTGATCCTTTGTCCAGAATCCTCGGTATACCTGTTGAGTATAGTTATGATTTGATAAACCTTTTCCTCGTTGGCTTCTGAAAGAATGATGCAGCCGTCCGCAAAAAGTAAGTGCGTGATTGGAGGTGCTGTTGGAGCCAGCTTGACCCCTGATATTCTCCCCTCCCTTTGATCCTCCTCCATCAGCATAGTGAAGACTTCTGCTGCCAAGATGAAAAGATAAGGGGATAATGGATCTCCCTGCCTTAGTCCCCTTTGTGGTTCAATCCTTCTAGATAGCTTGCCATTAACTTTGAATTTCTAAGAAGCGCTTCCTACACAGCTCATCACCAACTTTATCCAGTCCTGGTCGAAACCATAGGCCTCCAATACCCTCTTCACAAAATTCCATTCCATGCGATCATATGCCTTGTTCATGTCCAATTTAATTGCCAAGTTTTGGGATGCCAATCTACCCTTTTTATTAATTTTGTGAAAGGCCTCCTGAATGATTAATATGTTGTCTTGAATCTGCCTGTTTCCCACAAAAGCACTCTGCATTGGAGATATCAACTTGTCCAAGTGTTTCTTGAGCCTCAAGAAAATAATCTTTGTAATTACTTTATACAAGAAGTTACAGCAACTAATAGGCCTCAACTGCCCAAGGCTCTCAGGCTGTTTTATTTTTGGAATCAGCACCACTATTGTCTCTCCCAAATCTTTCGGCATTTGCTTGTTTTCAAAAATCTCTCTGATTGCTGCACAAACGTTTCCTCCTATGAAATCCCAATGTCTATGAAAGAATAAACCATTCATTCCATCTGGTCCAGGCGCTTTGAGGCTGCCTAGACTGAAAACAACCTCTCTTATTTCCTCATTCGACACTCTCCTTATGAGCTCCTCATTCATCTCTCTTGTCACTTTCTTGTTTATTTTGCTTGTGCTGTTTTGCCCTTCCATCGCCGTTGTTGATTTAAAGAGCTCTTCGAAATAATCTTCTATGTGCCTCATAACATTGCTGCTTCCTATTATGCAATTGCCACCCTTGCTCTTCAATTTCTCTATTCTGTTCATATCCCTTCATTGAACCGTAGAGGCATGAAAGAAAGAAGTATTTTTGTGTCCCCATTTCAGCCATTTTATTCTCGAACACTGACCCCAATATTTCTCCTCCCTTTTCCATAGCTCTCTTATCTCGTTTTTCTTTTCTTGAATCTGCTTCTGGATGTCTCCTGTTAGCTTCTTCTGCTGCAATTCCCTTAGCTCTTCCTTCAACTTTAGAATTTCCTTGTCCGCCCTGCTAAATGTAGCTTTGCTCCACTTGGTTAGCTCACTTCTGCAATTACCCATTTTTAGCTTAATTCTTTTCCAAATGTTCTCTTCCCTGCAGCTTGTATCCTAACCTCTTTTGATCACTCCTTCGCATTCCTCGTGATCTTCCCAAAAGGCCTTGTATTTGAAGTGACTCATACCTGTCTTTGGGGTTCAGGCGCAAAATAAGCGGGCATTGATCCGAACTAATTGCCGGTTGTGCTATTAAGGTGGCCTCTTGATAAATCTTCCTCCATTCCCAATCTGCCAGGGCTCTATCTATTCTCTCCTTGGTAATGAACCCATTTTTTGGATTACTGAACCAAGTGAAACGGCTGCCTTTGAGATCAATATCCATGACGTTTGCTACATCCACGAACTCTCTAAATCTTTCTACCTGTTCCCTTGGCTTTGGATGCAATCCCTCCTTCTCCTCTTGGCTGATTATGTCATTGAAATCTCCAATAAGGAGCTTAGGTCCAGTTCTGCCCTTGTTTATGGTGGTGAGTTCCTGCCATTGCTTTTTCCTGAACTTGTATTTCGAATCTCCATAAATAAAATTGCAGTCCCATTCTGTTCTGTTTTTCCTATCTTTAATTCTAGCAATAATATAATTGTGGCTCCAAGAGTAAACTTCAACATCATAGATAGTATTCCAAAAAAGACATAGACCTCCGGACAAGCCCCGGGGTTCTACACAAAAGGATTTTTGAAAGCCTAGCTTTCTTCTTAACCATCTAATCTTCCTTTCTTTAGCTCTAGTTTCCATAACATATAAAACGGCCGGCTTGATCTTTCTACAAAGATCATACAATTCCGAAATTGTCGCGGCAGCCGCTATGCCACGACAGTTCCAACTTATAACACTCATGGCGCTTGGTGGGGCTTGATATGGCCCGCCTCCTCAACCTCTTCAGCATAGTATTTCGCCTCTGCTCTCCATTTGATAAAAGCCAATGAGCTTTCAAGTGCTTCTTCTGCTGTCTTGATTTTCTTGTTGAAGATTATTCCTCTTTGTTCCACTTGATTTTCCTCCTCTTCTTTATCTGTAATCATCAACACCTCTGTGTCCTCCCTTTGCCGTTTAATGTTGAGTTTGTTAGTAATCTCCAATGCTAATTTGTTCTCATATTCCATTATCTTTCCTTCATTTTCCTCATCTTCTTCATGTGCCAGTTCAACAAAATAAGCTCTTCCTTCCCCCATTGTGTTTGCTTGCCCTCCCATCGTCTTCTCTTCATTTTCTTCTATGTAGATTATTTCTTTACCTTTCGCTGTGTCTTCATTTATATGCTTGCTTCTTCCTTCCTCCTCATTTGGTTTTTCTTTTTTCTTCTCATGCTCAGTATTCCTAGCCTTTTGAATTTCCTTTCTTCTCCCTTTTCCTTTCAAGTCCTTGATTAAGTCTCTTATTTTCCTTGGGCCCTGGTTGATCTCCCTTGTTTGCTGTTTCTTATCTCCTGCTATGATCTCCATTGGTGCTGGGCTTGTTGCCTCATCACTGCTTTGCTTGCCTTCAGCTTGTTGGGCCTGATTTTCTTTGTTCAGTTGTTTCCCTTCTTGATTATCTGTCCACCAAAAATTTTCTCTTGTACCAATTGGGCCAGGCCCAAACTATATCTCTATAACCACTCCTTTCCCTTTGATTATTCTTTTTATTGTTTTCCCAATGACTTCCTCCAACAACTCTGCTGTAAATCCCTGATTTTCAGCCTTGTTTTTGTATGCTTTTGCAGCTCCCTCTACTTGCTCTGCACGCTTCCAATTTTCTAGGTATGGCCTCTGCTGACTTTCTGATGTGCCTCCCTTCTCCACACTTTGGAAGTCCATACCTCCCTCACCTACTCCCCTGATTTGCCTCTGATTTTCTTCACTCACTTCCTTGCTGGATTCTTGGTCTTCACGCGCCGCTTCCTCCTCTTCCTCTTCCTCTTCATCACCATCATTTCTTCTCTACCCTCTTCCTTGCCATGAGTGGAGTGATCTTGCCTGGTTTACCCCCAACCCTGGTGTGTATCTTGGCAATACTGGATCTAGAATTGACATAGCTCTGCTTCTTTTACACTCTTTTTTATTGTGCTGATCATACCACAATTCAAACAGTAACAATCTTGTAACCTTTCATATCTAAGTTGCACCCACACCTTGGGAAGTTTCTCTCTATTCAGCCATATCCCTGTTGGTAGAGGTTGGTTGATGTTTATGGCAATTCTGGCCCTTAAAAATGTTCTTGCAAGAAGACTGTTCTTGGTGGGCTCCTCCCAGTCTGTAACCACCCCTATTCCATTTCCAATCATCTTGGCTGTGTAGCTATTCATCATTTCCAGTGGAACTCGATACATTTGAACCCAAAATTCCATGTGATTTAATTCCACCTCAGATAGAGATTCATGTTGTGACCACTTCGGTAGCCTTTAATACACCATGGACTATTCTTGAGAATCTGAATGCCTCTTCCTTCCTCCTTGAAACTAGCTATTATCTTTTTCCTTCCTGCCTCTAAAATGGATATGCCATTTGGGTTCCCCCAAATCCCAAGTAGAGCAAATTTAGCTGACTTGAAATTGATTTCTTTGTTCGCTATTATCTTCCCTACTAAATTGTAGCAGTTCGGGACATAATTTTGTTGGATGTTCTCACTGATTGTGATTACTATGCCTTCTGCAGATTCCTCCTCATTTGACATCTGCTGGTTGCTTGCATTGTCCAGTGTTGATCTTGTCCACTGCATTTCCTTTTCCATGATGCTGTTTTTCTTTTCTTCTCGGTTGTGGTAAGGTTTGGGAAGGATGTGTTGAGATAGTGCCAGGCTAGGTGAAATAATATAAGGCTCGATAAAGTATGATGTTGCTGTTATAGATCTCTGGATAATTCTTAAAGGAGAATGTGTTTATGTATGTTTGTTTGGGAAAGCTTTGTAGGTAGTGTTTAGAAGATTGGTGTAGTAAATCCTCCCCTTCGTGGAGTAACCCTCTTGTGGGAACTCTCCAGTTGAGAGAAAAGAGCACTCTCCAGTTGAGAGAAAATTTGAATAGCGAACTGCTTCAAGAACCTTAGTATTGCACGTAGCTGAAGCCAATTGATAGGGCATTTTTTTTTTTTTT
>JASCZI010272607.1:8975-21853 GCA_036250425.1 Stylosanthes scabra | reverse complement strand
ACTATGTGAAGACAAAGATGTCAGGCTTCTTCCAAACCAGCTTCTATTTTGGATACACTTTGATGTTTTGTATTGGACTGGGAATTCTCTGTGGTAAGTTCAATTTAATTTTAGTGTCCATTTAGGATCAATGACTATGTGCTGCACAGTTTTAATACGATACCTTACTCATGTGCTTAAATGCTTCTATTTTTTAAAATAAAATAAAATGGAAGTGCTTTTATCTTCTAAAATGGATACCTTTCATCAATAAATAATTATTTTTTCGTTCAATTGTGCAGGAGCTGTGGGTTATCTTGGTTCAAATTTGTTCGTGAGGAGGATCTATAGAAACATCAAGTGTGACTGAGGATTTTCTGAAAGTTCAGACCAGAGCAGTTTCCATATATTGTGGGAGACAATAAATTCGCAGTGGAAACCTCTGGCTGTATGTATGGACCAAACAACATTTACAGGTAGTATGACAGGGATTTTGTGGATGAGGATGTATTCTTTCTCTATATTAGGGAAGGCCCGAAATTTTTCCCCCTTGGCAGTAATTGGAAGCCTTGAATTTAGAATGCAGGGATTTGTTTTTATAATTTAGATAGCTAGCAAAAATATAAGACTCTTGTGGTTTAGATGCTCGATTGATGTACTGAAGTCTAAATTCTCCATGCACTTTAGCTATTAAATCAATGTATGTAGAGCGGGTGAAGTCATTGGAAATGAATTTTGTGCTTCTGAATTTTGTACCAAAGATATAAATATCCTTCCTATCTTCTTCTGCCACAATATACCCTTTGCATTTTAAAATTTTTAAATACCAAAGGAATGGAATTTCGACGTCTGAAGCATTTGTGGATGTAACTCGAGACATAGTTTTAACAAAGGAATATACGTATTTAGATAAATAGTGTATGTTTCTGCATGCACGGCCTTCTTGACCAAGCTCTGTTTTTTTTGTCATTCTCTGCTCCTATTTTTTAATGGTTTAGTACATTAACATGGGATGTGAAGTGCATCAATTTAAGGATAAACATTCAGAGGTTGTACTTTAATTCGAAATCCCAGACAGTTGATCTCTCATACATTTGATTTTGTCAAAATGTCAAATGAAATTGAACAATTTTTCTCACAATTCCTTGTGTCATTGTGTGTGTTAGCCTGTATCCTTGGAGGTATTATTTTTTAAAGGCAAACTGGGTTAGCCTGTATCATTGGTATCGTATGGTCATAGCGAATTACCAAAATAGAGCCACGCAATGCAAGAAAAGGATAGTGTCAATTAGAATAGCCAACCAATAATCTCTGGTGATAACTGTGATAGATAGATTGAGGAATAAAATGCTGCCACGTGGCAGATAGGATTTGCATGTACGTTCCTTCATGTTTTAACCACACTACTTCCACAAGCTCACCACTATTGTCAACAACAACAAAAGCCACCTTCTTCTCTGTTTCTTATTCCCTACAATCTTCATCTTCCACCAAGAATACAATGGCCACCACACCAGCTCTCTCCGGCACCATGGTGAGCACCTCCTTCCTCCGGAGGCAACCAGTGACCACCAGCCTAAAGGCATTCCCCAACGTGGGCCAGGCTGTGTTTGGTGTGAAAGGTGGACGTGGTGGCCGAGTAACTGCCATGGCTTCATACAAGGTGAAGCTCATCACCCCAGAAGGACCACAAGAATTTGAATGCCCTGATGATGTCTACATTCTCGACCAGGCCGAGGAGGTTGGCGTGGACCTTCCCTACTCGTGCAGGGCTGGGTCATGCTCTTCTTGTGCTGGAAAAGTTGTGAGTGGCAGTGTGGATCAGTCTGATCAAAGCTTCCTTGATGATGAACAAATGGATGGTGGATTCGTTCTCACCTGTGTTGCTTACCCTCAGGGTGATGTTGTCATTGAGACCCACAAGGAGGAAGAACTCGTTGGTTAAGTGTTGTAACCACATTTATTATTGATTATCATTATCATATTAATACTTTTTTCTTGCCATTTTATATCATGTCTATTGTGTTCAGATTTTATTATGCCTTTTCTTTTTTGGGGGGGCATGATGATTGTTTTGTGTTTTCAGGACATTGAGTAAGTAACTTACTCCTTTAATCCCCTTCTTCTGTAGTAACAAAGTCATTTATTCGATCTGCATTTATAATTTACAGCAAAGTAGCAAACTATTGTCTATAGGTGACGATTCAAGTGGAAAGAATTAGATTCACAAAGAACGATGCCTAGTTTGAGATAAAAATATGCTATTAAAACAACTTGCTGTCGTATTTATTTAAACTAGACTAGAGTTTGTTTGAGTTCAACCTGTTTACTTATTTCTGTTTTTTAAGATCTTCTATTAAATATTTGAACTATGTTTTATGCCCAACAATTTCAACTGTTTGTTGAGATTTAAACCCTATATAACTTGATAGGCTTACAACTTAGATATGATATTTAGTTGCATCTGCAGTACAAGCTTCTTCACACTGGACTAGCTAGTGTACTATATTCAATTATCCATCCTTCAGAGCCTTTATGCCTGACTTTGTACATCTATATTCCCTTGCTTCAACTGGTTATGCAATGAAGCTAAGAACATTAACCATAAGATGATCATGTCTTCTGAAACAAATCAAAAAGAGTCTCAGCTTTTTCTATCTCTCCACTGCCACCAACATGGTCTTCGCCATTATCGGGCAGCTGGGTCGAGTCAATATGTACAGAATTGGACAAATACTCGGCCACCTTCATTGAATCTTGGTCTTTGGAGCTGTTGGAAGCTTCAAATTTGAGTTGGTCTACTGAAGTTACTGTTATTTGATTCAAAGACTCTAAGGATGAGCTTCTAGTTAGAGTGCCAGATACTACTGTTATCTCATCCCTCTCATCAATTGTTGATTCAAGGGAACACACTGATCTTGCAGTATGGAGCGAGTGATCATGTTTCGATTTCTGTTTCACTCTTTTACACCAACTGTGCAACGAATCTCTAACGCTCTCTGCCACTAACGCCTTCTTACATCGCGATCCCATCTATAGGTATCCATAAATTTCAAACATGTTAGGAAATATGGATAGAAGAAACATTATTCCAGTTTGAGAAAAGGAGGCGGGGGAGAATTTTTTAGAAATCAATGCTAATGTTAAGCTGACCTGCGAAACTATCACATTCAGAGGCACTGTCATGTAGCTACACCAGAACTGAACAAGAACACTGCAGATTTTGGAATAAGGAAATTGTGAGTCCCTGAAGATTGAGTATTGTAGAATCTGGAGAGTGGAGAACTAAATAGCACTTTTGGAAGAGTGATGAATCTCACCCCGATGCCAGACGAATGATGATCATGTAATGGTTCTTCATAAAGCATGATTTTTGCTCTAGTCCCCACTAAACATACAGAAAACCAACAAAACTCAACTCAATAAAGTCTTGATTAGACAAATTCATAGAATTGAACACATATATAAACATTCTGGCATAGCAGCAGCCATATTCTTCAAGAACTCAGAATCTTACCAATGACCAAATAAAGGTTGCCATTTCAAAGGCATTCTGCATGAACAATAGAGGGAAAATTAAGATAAGAACCTAAAACAACCAAGGAGAATGACAGGAATACAAATTCTTGTGATAGAAGTTACCTGAAATATGACAAATTGAATGAGCCATAAGAGTATTTCTGGCTTTTTGAACCAAAAGAGATCATCGCGCGGCTTTACTTGTGTCCTAGCATGTGGACCTTGTTGTTCCATAATTTCAACAGCTAAAGTGGATACTACATGTTGAAGTTTTGTCCCTATCAACATCACAAGCTTTTTACAAGTACAGAATTCAGACACAAACGAATGAAGAATTACTTTCAAAGAACAGTTTCAGTTTGACTTGTGAAGAGAAAGGATACATACAATTGCAGGGATAAATGAGAGCCAGAAGTATATATTCAGACCTGCAATGTCAGGAAATTAAACTTGTGAGGAAATTAATAAAAGACACTAATAATGTGCACATCTCCAACTCTGAAGAAGGGAAACTACCATGGATGTTCACAAAGATGCAGATTATGGCATAAATCCAAAGCGGCCAGCTGAAGTTAAGGGGTAAAAAAAACTTGATGTTATTCTTTAAATTGAAAATTGTTGCATTGGTTTATAAGCAACACTTTAATCATCTAATGGAGAAATCCATTTCAGACCTTATGCCAAGAATGCCATGAAATTCATCTTCCATGCTTCGAACCATATATTGATGAAAATTATATGACAGTGGCAATCTGTGCTCCTGCAAATTTGAAAAAAAGGTTAGGATCACATTATAACAGCGATTCGGAATCATCTAATGAGGAAGATGAAGAGTTTGTTAATAACTTTAAGTAGTAAGATGATCATTTATGTTAAGAATGATAGTGATTGCAAGAGAGCAGCTTAATCCAGTTTGAATAACATATTTGAAAAAACATAATTGAAAGATCAAGGAACAACAATGGATGAAAGAATCTCCTATTATGAATGATTATCTCAATAAATCAGAAACTTACAGTAATGAAACCCAGACGGAGTGCAAGGTAGTCTGATTTTTTTATAGAACTCCTAAACTGACGCAGAAAACAAAGCTGCAAATTGACACCACAAATTATCAGCCACAAAGATGAAAAAGTAAGCTTGCAAATTCAAATAGAGTGTTAATGATATATCACCATCCAGATGAGTATTGGATTCCTGCTCCATGGATGCATAGCGTGATGAAAAACAAAGGTTGTCTGCCGCCTCATCACCTTGTTTCTCTTTCCTGTATAATACAGTTAAATTATTACAACAGAAATTTTCACTTGTTCCTGTATTGGTTTGTGAAACCATTCTATACTATATATAATATTTCACCTTGCAGATTTCCATCGGCTGCAATGGTGGCCTGATTTTCCCATCTTCGCCAACTATAAATCTAAAGAATCATGGAACAAATGGAAAACAAACAACAGTACACAAAAGGCAGCAATATCAGCCCCACATATGCAGAAAGATAAGGACTATACAACCAAACATATTACAAAAAGCAAAGAAGACAACACCATGTGCTTGCCATAATAAGCTGGAAAAGTCTATTGCTGACCGACCTTGCTCATTGCCAAACCAACTGCCAGACAACTGTATAGAACATGAGTGATCCCAAGAACAAATAAGAACCGGTGCAGCTGCTCAAGACCCTCATATGAAACAAATGGCTCATGCCCCTGCATTCATTCATTCATTCATTCATTAGTATTTTTGAGCAAGAAATGCAATGCCTAACATGTAATGAAAGCTTCTTACAGCAGGGCATTGATTGAATGGACCAGTAATTAGTCCCTTTGGAACATCAGATTCATCAGGGGAAGAGGATGAACCCTCCGGCACGAAATTGCTGTTCGTGTCAAGGTCTTTCTCAGAACAAAAATAAAATTCGCTATTGAAGAGTGACGAATTCACACAGATTTCAGAGATCCATCTTGCACTTTGTGCCAACAACAAAGAGATAAGACCAAGTAGCATCAACTCTAGCAGAAAGGAACAATCCAAGTCAAGTACCATTGATTATTAGGAAGAAATTAAAATGTTGGTTTTACCTTCCTTAATCTTCTCCAGTGATGCAAAAAGAGCCTTCCTTCTCGTCTTCTTCAACCACTGCACAGGCAAGAAAAAGAAGCTTCATCATAATTAGCATTGAGGTAAGTAAAAGAAACGGTTATAGGAACCCTATGATCTGAAAGTTGAAGCACATTAAGAAGTAGTACCTTTCCAAAACGGTAGATGGAGCGCTCAACCAAGAAGCAGACGAAGACCATGACAGTTATAACGGAAGCAACTGAATATGTTGGCGTCTCAGCCAGAGACCGACCTCGCTGAAGCACCTCTGCCATTATTACTTACCACTCACATTAACACAAACACAAATACAAGTATTGAATAATGAATATAGTGAGTGAAGGAAGAAGGATCCAGGAAAATTCAAAATGGAAGGTGGAGAAGAATCATATGAATATGATGCCTCGGCTTTTAGCTGCTTAATTATTATTATTATTTAATTAATAATATTATGAGTAGGGTGCATGTGGACAGTGCCTAAATCATACAGAGCTTTCAAAATTAATTTGTTTAATATTCTACTAAAATCTTGCTTCAACCATATCATGCATTGGGAAGTGTTGCTTCTTTTTCTCTCTCCAAATTCCAAACCATGCACATGGGAGGGTCTTCTTCTGCCTCTCCCTTATTAACATGCTTTCTTTCTCTCTCGCGGGTAGTTGTTAACAATTTTTTTAAGTGGTAAGTTGAAGGGGGTCCCTCCCTCCCAATCCTATTACACCAATATTTTTTTATAAAGGCCATCAGGATCAAAATACGTGTACTTTTATATAACCTTTATTGTCATGAAGGAAAAGTAAGTTGAGTTACAAAACTATTCCTTCTAGCCTTCTATTTCTAGCCCAATGGTACGTAGATAGTAGCTAGAATATATAGTCATGACTCATGAGATGAGAGTCGTGTAAGAACCAAGAACTAAGAAGCACCGATACTTCAAAGACATACCGTTTTGATTGTCTGGAGTTTCATCTCTTTGTTTTTTTTAGTCTTCAAATTGGACTCATTCTATTCATTTTATTAGAATAAATAAAAAATACCAAAACTACTCATAAAAAAATATAAACGCTAACAAAAAGAAAAAACGAGTTTTTTATCCATAAAAAATAGGTATTGTATGACAAAACTATCCAAAACGCCACCCAAAATTACCCAAAATCAATACTTTATTAATGACGTTTGAGTAGTTTCGTCATACAAAACACATCTTTCATGGATAAAAAATTCATTTTTTTCTTTCGTGAGTAATTTTATCAGCATCCGAATCTTTCGTGGGTAGTTTTCATATTTTTTTCTAAAATAAAATACAATTGAAAAAAAAACTTTAAAGATATATTATTTTCCTTTTTTATTAATGAGACTAGAATTGAATTATGGAATTGAACTTTTTAAGTTAATCTTTTAAGAATAAATCACATATTTTATCCAACTATAACAAAATTAAATTATTTATTTTATGTTATTTGACAACTAAAATAATGTTTTATTTAATATAAAAATATATATCACTTGGGTTAATTTAGTTGGCATAAAAACACTATCGTTATTTAATTATTTTTTATTCTGAATTTTATGATAAAAAATTCACTAATATTGGTTAATTAAATGAAAATTTGTTATTCTTTATAATTACAATTCTAGATAATTAAGATAGAGGCGAGTCCAAAGCGGAGCTGCTTGCAACTAAAACTACACGCAAATTGGTGGATTGGTTAAAGTGTTAAACCCTCGCTCACACTTTTCTCTCTAAACTCTCACTCTCATTTCCCGTTTTTCCAAAACCCTACCACTCAACCACCGCCATGGCCGCCTCCAATTTGATTCGCCTCCGTCGCACCCTCAGGGCTTTCTCCTCCTTCCACCGCTCCTTCTCCTCATCTGCCGCCACCTCTGCGCCACCAATTTCCCTCGCCATTCGCCGCGCCCTCCCCTCACCTCCAGCAGCACCAGCACCTTGGCTCTCCCGTTCATTCAGGTCGTCGTCCTTATCGCTCTGGTCGAACCGATCGTCGTCGGCGTCAAACATCCCCGACGAGATTGGCCCCGACGATATACTGTTCGAAGGCTGCGACTACCACCACTGGCTCTTCGTCATGGACTTCCCCAAAGACAACAAACCCTCGCCCGAAGAAATGGTTCGCACCTACGAGGAGACTTGTGCCAAGGGTCTCGGCATCAGGTTCTCTCTCTCTTTCTTCTTCTTCTTCTTCTGTGAGATTGTTGCGTTTTTGTGGTTCTTACATTTGTTGTTTTTTGGCTTAGTGTGGAGGAGGCAAAGCAGAAAATCTACGCCTGCAGTACCACTACTTATACTGGCTTTCAAGCTGTTATGTCTGAAGAAGAGTCCAAGAAATTTGAATGTATTTGATTCTTACTCCATATTTCAATAATACATTGGATATGCATTAGAAACAAAAAAGTAACATTGTATTTCTTCTTTTTGTTGTTGTAACAGCAATTCCTGGAGTCATCTTTGTGCTTCCAGATTCCTATATTGATCCTGTGAACAAAGAATATGGAGGTATTGTTTCTTCTTAGCAACAATTTACTCAGGCTCTGCTTTTTTTTCCAAAGAATTAGAATTTTTTAAGTCTCTCTCAAACTGGCTTGGTCAATTAGGTGAATACGCAGGTGCAGTCGACCTCGACTTCATGTGAAGTTGTTTGTTAAACACCCTTGGATGATCTGACATGTTTTACTAAAGTGTAATCTAACGGTTTTAAAGTGGTTTTATAGTGACAACTTCACAGTCAATTATTGGGTTAAACCGCTATCTTTTCTTTTGATTATCTTGGCGAGGACAAATTTTAACCATTTTAATTTAGTAGCTCCATTTTATGATCATTTCAATGTGTTGATGTCTTTCTGTTTCTAACAAGATTTCTGTAACCTTTTTTTGTGTGATTTCATGATAAATAGGAGATAAGTACATCAATGGAACAATTATCCCTAGGCCTCCACCAATACAATATGGAAGAAACACTGGGAGACGTCCTCGCCAAGATAATCAAATGTCAAACCGTCAGGGAAATCCCTCCTACAATAATAGGGGGCCTATGCAAGGGGAGGGAAGGAACTATGGCCCTTCGCAGAATTATCCACCCCAACAGAACTATGGTCAAGCATCACAAAACTACCCACCCCAACAGAACTATGGTCAAGCAGCACAAAATTATCCACCCCAACAGAACTACGGTCAAGCGTCTCAGAACTTTCCACCCCAACAGAAATCTGGTCAAGCGTCTCAGAACAATCCTCCCCAACAGAATTATGGTCAACCACCACAGAACAATCCTCCCCAACAGAATTATGGTCAACCATCACAGAACTATGGCCAAGCTTCACAGAACTATGCTCCCCAACCAAACTACAATCAAGCACCGCAGAACTACCCTCCCCAACAGAACTATGGCCGATCACCGCAGAGTTATCCTCCCCAACAGAATTTTGGTCAAGCACCACAAAATTATCCACAGCAACAAACCTATGGTTCTGCTTCACAGCAAAGATATGGCCCTGTGTCGCCACAATATCCGCAGCAGCAGGGCTATGGATCACCAGGACAAGGAGATGGTAGAAGGTATGTGCCGCAGCAAAACTTTGGACCACCAGGACAAGGAGAAAGAAGAGACCCTGTGCCTCGTGATTCTGATCGACATGATGATACTTTTACTCCATCATACATTAAGGATTTCAAGCCAAGCTACATGCAGGAATTTGAAAAGTTTGAGCAGGGTAATTATCCTCCCAAAGAACAAGCTGGGTCTCAACAAAGAAATCCACCCCATGGCCCTGGCAATTTTCCTGGAGAGGTATGGTAGAACAAAATAAAGAATAATATAGTAAAGTACCAAAGCTCCTGTTTCTGGATAGGACTAGTTACTATAGAGAACAGTTTTAGAATGGCTAATGCTTTTCTTGTTTTTAGAACATTTAGTTTGATATATTTTATTCTTTCAAAATTTCATTGGTGAGCCAAGCAATTCTTGAAAATGTTACATTTACTATTATTTTTTGTCTACCTGCAGGGAAGATATTAATAGAGATGCGAGACATGGTGGCGGATTATGTTGAACTTACCAGTTGCAGTCTTAGCTGATTGAATGTCTCCGCCGGTTTGTGGTGGGAAATTGAATATTTTTGATCGGTCAATGTATATCTGTGTCTACTTTGTTTTAGTGACAGTTGAATGTGGCATATAGAGCTTGTAGTGGCTGTTCTTATAAGCATGGTTGAACTGATGTCCATGTGTGGTTCTTTCTTTCTATTGTTCATCGTCTACTCTTCCGTCTTGCTCCGATGAACAGAGTAATGGAAGTTATGCATAAATTGAGCTTCCACTGTTAATTTATAAATGAGTTAACTAACTATATATTGTGGTCGATTTTCAATGTTTTGCGCAATTAGTTTGTATATATGGCACAAGTCATACCCAGTTAGCCAGAGAGGAATGCAAAAATGGCCCATGGATCATCATATTAAAATTTTATTCAAGGAGAACTAGTGTGAAATTATGAAAAGGTAAGGTAATAGTATAGAGGGAAATACTATTATGGAATATTTTTACTTAAGTAATAAGAGAAACAATTTAATGTGTATCTTAATTAGTACTAATAAAAATAATTAGAAGGACCTACGTGGAAACAAAGCAGGTTATATAAGATTATATTTACTCATACTTGGGTTTTCTTGCGAAATAAGGTATCGAAGTATAATAATTTTAAAGTTTAAGCTATAGGCATTAAGGCACACACTATTCTATTCTCATTTATCAATCAAAACTCATCGTTTTGGCGCAAAGCATTGCGAGAGAGAAAGGCACAGGTTCGGATTTCCCGCCATTTTCGGGAAGAAATGCAAATGCAAATGTAATGCAATACGATGAGCTTTCTCTCTGTGTAATCACGTCGCCATGCAATCCTCGTTTCGTTCTCATTCATAAAGGTGATTCTTGTATCGGATTTGAATCTTACATTTACGATATGAATTTGATGAATTATGTTATTGCATTGAGCAGGTTTGATTGGGAACTGTTTGTTGCTTTGCGTCTGCATTAGGTTATGGAGAATTGATTCAGAATTATTAGAGAATCTGATCTCTAGATGATGGATTCAGAACCAGCTTTCTTACATGGCGACTTGGATCTCTGGATTCTGGAGGCAAAAAATCTCCCAAATTTGGATCTTTCCTCAGAGACTATGCGGAAATGCATCACCATGGGGAACCGGTGTTCCCCTCCCTTTGTGAAAGGGATCAAGACACACTCAGGGAAACACAAAATGATTACCAGCGACCCCTATGTCTCTATGTGCCTTGCAGGGGCTACCATTGCTCAAACTAGGATCATTCCTAACTGTGAAAACCCTTTGTGGGATGAGCATTTCTTAATCCCGGTTGCTCACCCTGCTCAGAAATTGGAGTTCCATGTCAAAGACAATGATGTTCTTGGTGCTGAGCTCATTGGAGTAGTGGAGATATCTGCTAAGAGAATTTTGTCCGGAGGAATCGTCAACGATTGGTTTCCGGTCATTGGCCAGAGTGGAAACTGCTTGAGACCCCATCCTGAGCTGCATCTGTCTATCCAATTTAGGCCAGTTGGAGCAGAAACAGATTCTCTGGAAGTTCCTAATACCTATTTTCCTCTCAGAAAAGGAGGGTCTGTGACCCTTTATCAAGATGCACATGTGCCGGATGGTAAGCTGCCTGAGATTCCACTTGAGGATGGGAAGGTCTTTCAGCAGGGTAAGTGTTGGGAAGAAATTTGCGATGCCATTTTGGAAGCTCACAACCTTGTGTATATTATAGGGTGGTCGGTTTACCACCCGGTAAAGCTTGTCAGGGAGCCGTCGAAGCCCCTGCCTTCTCATGGAAAGCTTTCATTTGGAGAGTTACTGAAATACAAGTCGCAAGAAGGGGTCCGTGTGGTGGTGCTCATTTGGGATGACAAAACCTCGCATGACAAATTATTTTTGAAAACAGTAATTCTTATTACCTTGATGAAGAAGTTAAACATGATTTCTACGCAGAGGTTTATATTGATTTTCTCAACTTATGGGACTTGTATTTATTATTTTATTTATATCTGTTCTTTACATTGAATCCGTGATCTAAGTGAAAATGTCTGATTAAGTGAAAACTCGGGTGGTTGAATTAGACTGTTGCATTACCCTTCAGTAATGAGAAGCTAGGCTTTGAATGTTCATAAGGCATTACTTGTAAAGGATGTAATTGCTATGGATTATTGTAGACACAGTGTTGCATGTATGCTCCAGAGAGATTGGTGTAACATTCTAATTACTGATCTGCTTCAATTCGTTGCAGGATGGTGTCATGCAAACTCACGATGAACAAACTAGAAAGTATTTTAAGAACACTACCGTGCATTGTGTGCTAGCTCCACGTTATGCAAGCAGTAAGCTCAGTGTTTTCAAGCAACAGGCATGGAATTCCTGCACCTGAATCTAAAATTATTGTGTAGGATAAATTAAAACTATTTAGTTTCACTGCAACATCACCGAACACTCTACTTTTTCATCAGTGACAATACTTCCAATGGGTTGGAATTTTATTCCAGGTTGTGGGAACACTTTTTACTCACCATCAGAAGTGTGTGCTGGTAGACACTCAAGCTTCTGGGAATAATCGGAAAATAACTGCTTTTATTGGTGGCTTGGATCTCTGTGATGGCAGATATGATACTCCTGACCATCGGCTTTTTGAAGATCTAGATACTGTCTTTCACAATGATTTTCATAATCCTGTATTCCCGGTAAAAACCTGTTGTGAAACTAATATACTCTTTACGTGCTAATAATACCATTGTGATTAAGACACGGAATAAACTAGGAACCCTGCTATTAGGAGATAAAGAATTAGCTACAATGAGAGGGTGGAAATTATTCCTTCTAGTCATGTAGTCCTTATGTTTATTTTGATCAGATATAATTATATAAATATGCTCATATGTTCCTTAAATACTGTAGCCATTGATGATTGATAACAATGTTCATCTTCCAAGTATTTGTACCTTCTATGCTGTGATAATTTTCTTTACTCTTTATTAGACAAAAGGAAATTAAATGTGCAGGGCAGCACCAAGAAAAGAAGTGACAAACAATCTTGCATGGCAGTTTTCTGAAGTAACATGTTGAAATTATGTGCAGTCAAATTTGCGTGGGCCAAGGATGCCATGGCACGACTTACATTGCAAAGTCGAGGGTCCAGCTGCATATGATATATTGATCAATTTTGAACAAAGATGGCGAAAAGCCAGAAAATGGCAT
>JASCZI010272606.1:15420-25429 GCA_036250425.1 Stylosanthes scabra | reverse complement strand
TGGACTCCCCTTGGATAGTTTACGTTTGGAATGGGCTAGGCGTGACTCTGGAACGTGACTTGAGTGAGCTTTCCACGCATATGCGTGGATGACTGACCTACCACGCATATGCGTGGTCTGATGAAGTTTGCTTGCTGCCAAAGTGTTTTCCATGCATATGCGTGGATGACTGATCCACCACGCATATGCGTGGTCTTCTGCGCCTATGCGTGCAAAGGATGGACTTGACTTGATGTAGCACGCATATGCGTGCTTCACGCATACGCGTGCTCTTCCACGCATATGCGTGCTCTTCCACACATATGCTTGGAGTCTGTGTATCATGGTGGAGTCATGTTTAAGTGATGGTCACGTTTGGCTCGTACATATATATCATTAACCTAGTGAATAATATTTGTGTTTTTTTTTAACATTATTTAAATTATAATAATTCGCATAAAATATTCTAAGGTAACCGTTTTTAACGGATGTGTTAAGGGTGCAGTGGAATTAAGTTTTCACCCTTCCTTACGCATAATCAGACTCCCGAACTCAAAATATCTATAAAAGACCAGTTTTCACAAATCCAAGATTTTATCCAATTTTTCCACAATAAAATTGGTGGCGACTCCATGATTCAATTCTTTTTTTGGTCGCATCCTCGTCGCAAGGTAGTCCGTTTCGGGCACCGTAGCGACACAAACACTTACCCATTTTCTACACTATATACTATCTGCTAAAACTCCAACTGACTTAGGCATCGGAGTGCCTTGCAGGTACACCCCATACCGATTTCTAGAGAAAGGAGATCACTCACCATCTTCAGCCCATCAAGGAATTGGACCTCAAGGTTCCTAACGCAACAATTAACTTAAAAAGATATTAATTTTACTTTAAATATAAAATATTGAGAACAAAAATATTAGTTTAAAATAATATAGATTATATAAGAGGCAAAAATTAATTAAGGCAGCACAAAATATATATGATATAACAAAATTCATATCTGATTAAACACATAAATAATTTGTGGATAGCTTAGAGTTGGAGAAATGAAGTATATATGAGATAATTGATATTCATTCTTCAAGGAACCATGACAACAGCATATTAATCACCTGCAAGCAATTTGAACTCTTCTCAAATACCGTTAAACCATTGAACTGCAAAACCAACAAATGATGCTATCAAAATTACCTAGTTCATTGGAACACATTGAATCAAGTTGCACTCTTTCGTGAAAGTTATAGGATTCACAACAGACCAAAATAGGAGCATGAAATATTTCACTTTTAAAAATAGTTTTAAATTTTAAAACAGTAATTTAATTAGAATTTTAAAATTTTAAAAAATAAACATAGTTTGCCTAATTATTTATTAGAGAATAAATGTCTGAATTTCAATTTTAAATGTTAAATTTAAACCATAATATTCATTTTTAATGTTCATATTTATCTGTAACAATCTTATATTGATATTCAATTTTTTTCTCTTCTAAAAATTCTATATTTTTTTATTGTAAGTTGTATTTCTTGGTAGATAAAAATTATTCTAATTTAAGCGGTAGTAAATAAAATAGTAGTCATGCCATAAATTATTTATTAACCTTATATTGAGATCATTTTATTAATAATTTAACATTCATGATATTATGTAGTATCAACTTCATTAAAAAAAATTGTGAAATAAAAAAAGGAAGGAACTAAAAAGTAATAATAATAATAATAATAATAATAATAATAATAATAATAATGTTGCTCAAAGTAGAGGGTAGAAATGAAATTATTGAAGTTAGAAAAGAAAAATAACTAATTTAAAAAAAAAAAAAGCATTTTAGTACGTTGATTTTTTTTGGTTGCAACTATATCTACTATTCATAATTTATTATACATTTTTTATTGGTTAAACTAATTAACATTAAGTTTGTTTTTATCCGAACTTGAATTAAACTTATACTTTTTAAAAAATACTTATTTAATTAATTTAAAAATGGACTGATGTTGAACCTATCTCGAATATTAAAAATCCAAAGGGCAACTAAATAATAATAATTAAATAAATTTAACTTTTATAAAAAAGAAATCATATAATTTAAAATAGAAAATTTTACATGATCCAAAAAAAAAATAACAATCCCAAATTAAATAGCATCTCAACAAAAAAAAAAATAGACATAAGTAAAAATATTATTTATTAGTTAATTTTTAATAAGAAATATTAAAACGTGCTCATTCAAATTCTTAGTTTTCCTTTTCAATCTTGATTATCTTATTGCAAGTAGAAGCCTCGTCTCCCGATTTAGACTCCGAGAATAATCGCTTATTTGGTGTATGTGCATTTTGTAGCTCCTTGAAACCACCATTGTCCATAATTTTATTAGAAAATTCAACCATCAAATTCTGTTTTTTTTATTTTCACAAAAAAAAAAAATCATGTTTAGTCAAAAACATTTTATTCGCATCATATGCTTAATAATATCTTTCGAATAACTTGCCTTTGCACTTCTAAATATCTCTACTTTAGTAAATGTGGATGCCTTTGAGGTTGAAAGTAAACCATCACTATAGACAACATCCTACAATTATAAATTACATAACAAAGTTATTTAAATTAGATACTACTGATAACACAATAAACAAAAAAACTTATATGATTTCTAATAAAAAAAATTTTAATTATCACTACACTCACATTTCAAATTGGGTTAACATCTTTGAATTTATTTATAAGGCTCGATCATCAGTCATCTTCCTGACTTTATAAGAAGACTTAAAGTGCGGATTATCAGAAATCTGAACTTCAATGACGAAGAGAAAGGTCTTCTCAATAAAGTTTTCCAAAATTTGAGGTGTATCCCATAAATCTCCCTTCTGCAAGGCACCATTTAACATTTTGAGAATTAATATAAAGAATCAAATTATTCAAATGTTAAAATACTTTAACTAATGCTATATCAAATAAATATCTATCGGAACAAACCAATAAGAGTGGATCAAGTATTTCTACACAACTCTTTCCCAAAACACATTTTGCCTCATTATTAAATACCACAAAACATGCAGAGTCATACTCATCAATGATACCAAGCTTGATTCGGTACCTAAATGAACATGAAATAAAAATAATAGAAACATCAAATTATATACTAATTGACTATTATTAGATTCTAAATAAAAAAAAAATTATATTACAGATAAATACCTTGGAGTAACTGATAGAAGGAGACGACTACAACCTAAACACTTGAAAGTTTTTGTAAAGACATAGGTCGATTTGTTGCACACACTGTCCATACCATCATACCACCTGAACACTTGAAAATTTTTATTTTATGTTACATATTAGTGATACAAAAAACCACTTTTTATGTTTTAATGATATAACATGCTAAACAACAACCATTGAATGTCGGATTATTTAATTTTACCTTGTGGATGTATAAAGATTAAATTCACAGATAGATATTAATTTATTTCATTTTCACACATCTAGATTTATTAAATCATGCACACGGAATTGCCCATATATTAAAGTTGCAATATTATTTTGTGCAAAACAAAAGGAAAGCCAAGACTTAAATTTGGACTCAAATAATGTAGCAAAATCAAAACGAAGCCGTTAGTTGTTATGTCATTGTTTAACAAATAGTATCGAGTTAATACTTAGATTAGTTTCTGAAAACTTAAATTAGTGTCTTGTTTGATCACTAATTATAACTCAAAATAACCTTAACAAATAATATGAAAAATATATATATATATAAAAGTTACCATATCTATTTCCTTTAGCTGCTTAATGGTTTTGGGATTATGACTTCTTAAAAATGCAGTCTTATCTGATACTCCGTTAATATTGCTCTCAAGTCCTTCGAATTTTGGAAAATTATTTAATAAAAATTATAAATATAAATACATTATAATAGAGTAGTTTTAAAAGTTAAAATTAAGACAAAATTTAAGATAAATATATTATAATATAAATGTATTAAACAGAGGTCTTAAAAATTAAAATTACACGTAGGTTGATGACAATAATTTAATTAAAGTTACCATATCTATAGTACAGTTAGTTTTAAAATTTAAAATTTCATAAATTTTAAATAGAGATATATACCGATGTTTGAATTCACTAATAAATTGATCCTCAAAAGATTGAAGAATATATTTGTGCTATTCATTGAATTTTGCAAAACAATCTTACCTGAGGAATTAAATTTAATGCACAAATAAGTTAAAGATAAACACATTAAAATACGTTAAGAAACTTGTGATCATTACTTACCAGCTTCAACCAATTGCTCCATCATTTTTCCTAGAAGCTAGAAAATCATTCAGCTCTTTCAAATAATTGTCAAAAAGTGCACATTCCATTAAATAAGAAAACTTACCAATTAAATAAGTAAAATCAAACCCAAATGCATTAATCTTGTCAAATCCTCAAAGCTAAATGTATATTGTGGAATATTTGACTCTCCAATGCGGCCCATATTAGTACGGTGATCCAAATCTATCACATACTTGTGTTTTGTAAACCTGAAATTTCCATCGTTGAGCTTTACTTCGAAATTAGTTATTTGATATGCGTCTCCTTCTCTCAATGCATGCACATACCGAAACACCAGATTTCTCTTAATTACGATATGTATTTTTCCTCCCTTCAAAATAAAAACGGAATAATAATTAAAAGAAAAACTGAATAATCCAAATAATCATATCGGCAAAATGCAGTGCCATATGATGATTAAAAAGTCACTCTAATAATACATAGAAATATATTTACTTAATCAAAAACAAAATAAATTATGCCAGTGCCACAATGGTCATCAATTTAAAAAGCCAACAATGACCGTGCATATGGTGATTAAAAAGCCACTCCAATAATAGATAATAATATAAAAATGAGAAATAGCAATTAAAAAATAATCGAATAATCATGTCGACACAATAATGGTGATTAAAAAATTTACATCTTCATCGAGTCATATCATCTCAATTGCATATGGTAATGGAGAACTTTCATAACTTGACACTGTCCACAGTCACATCACTCCTACACGTACACTCAAATTATTTATGATGGGATTAATCTCTCAAATCTTGTAAACATGTGCTGCCATATTTCAAAAATTTCAATGGAACCAATAACTATGAAAAAAGAGTAATATAATGATTGTTAATGCTAACCCAAATGCAATGCAATTTTATAAATAGATGTTTAAGGGTTAATCTCCAGGTTTAAATTAGGAGTAGATTAAATTTTAAAATTCTCGGTACAATTCAATTTTAACGTGTTTGTTAGCTATTTAACTTTAAAATTCAATTTAAAAGAGTTGTAGTTATGATTAAAAATTTTTTAATATAATAATGATTTAAAAAAAATTAAAAACAAAAATTCACTTCACTATTTCAAATTAAAAATAGAAATTTAGGTCACTATTTTATTTAGCCTTCTAAATTCATTCTCCAGCCGCCACGTCAGCAATTAAGCTTTCTAATTGTATACTATTTAAGATTTAAGATAAAATTAATATTAAAATTAAGATCAAGATAAGATATAATTTGTAACATAAAATCTCACTTCATTTTTTGGTACAGAATCCTAAATCTCACATAAATTTTTGTAAAGATTTCTATAAAAAGAAATGAAAAATCAAATATCTATATAAAATGCTGTCTATTTAAATTAGAATTTTAATTTGTACCTACTTTCTTTGATTCTTTCGATGTGATATTACAGGATTAAATATCAATGTAAAATTATCTTTTATATAAACAAGGCAAAGAAATTATTTTTGTCTTCGGTCGATTTTTCTTTTACCTTATTTCCATTTTTATTAATGTACAATTGATTTTCTAGGGAAAATATTATATATTAAAATTGGGACTTAAATAATAGTCCAATATTAAATCATTTATACGGACATTCAATAAAATTATATATATTAGCATTTGATTAGCAAATTTTACTATTTTCCCCCTTTATTAGTGAGTTTTACCCTTTTCACTATATAGAAAGCAATCAAATTCATACAATTAAATTGTTTCATAATCATGCAAATTATTATTATTATTATTATTATTATTATTATTATTATTATTATTATTATTATTATTATTATTATTTTGAATAAACACCTAAATTGACTCTCAAAAAATTTCATAGACATATCAGATAATATAGTTACCTTTTGTTTTTGGTGCAGTTTTTTTTTTTTTTTTTTAATTGATTGGACAACAGTCCCAATCCTAGGAATTACATATGCACCAACTTAACTAACACACTACTCTTTCCACCAAGAGGGTTCCAACACGATGTGGCTCACATAGAGGCAAAATACATTTGCCACTCAAACCAACGCCTCAAAATATCATTCTTTTTAGGTGAGTTTTCAATATCATTTTATTCTCTGGAAACATTTGAAAATAATTTTTTTTGGGCTTTAGAAGTATTTGAAAATTAAAATCCATTATCTTTCTCTTCTTATTGGGGCTGGGGGCTACACATATACTTTCTGTAGGCCCATTTTAATACTCCATTGCTTCCTCTTCCCAGTTCCCACATCAGCGACATTGTGTGAAACTCTTCCATAATGTGAGTGAAAAAAACTAAATTCTTATAATAAACTACCAATTTATTCTAATAGAATAATATAAAGCAAATAATTTTCATGCTATAACTAGTGTAGGTTAACCTCCTTTTCCTGAATAGATTGTGTTACCCAATGTTTTCATTATTGTTTTGATTCTGTTAATTTTTTTTTTTGCATGAAAGTGCGAATCGAATAATTTTAATAGAAATAGTTGTATAATTTTTGGATGCTCTTAAATCTCATAACGAAAATAATTATATAACTTTTTCATTGCGTTTTAGAATCTATTTTTTATTTTTGTGCAAATTATATGTCAACTGCTGAACTATCATCGTTACAGTTATTTTCAATTATGTTTGTGTTTGGAGATTCATTAGTGGGTAATGGCAATAATGATTACCTTACCTCTTTTGCAAAAGACAATTTGTGCCTTAAGACATTGATATATCATGGGATTTTTTTTTCTTTATTTCCATTTGTATTGATGTGAAACTAAATTTCTAAAAAAAATATATTATATATTAAAATTGGAACTTCAACAATAATCCAATATGAAATAATTTATATAGGCATTCCATAGAATTATATATTAGCATTTGATTAGCAAATTTTACTGATTTTCCTCCTTTATGAGTGAGTTTTACCCTTTCACTATATAGTAAGAAATCAATTTCATAAAATTAAATTGTTTCATAATCATGCAAGTTATTATTATTATTATTATTAATTTGAGTAAACACCTAAATTGACTCTCAAAAATTTCATATCAGATACTATAGTTCCCTTTTATTTTTCGTTCATTTATAGTCCTCTCTTTTTTTTTTAAACCAAAGTTCTCATTTTTCAATAACATTTTATTCTCTAGAAATATTTGTAATTTTTTGGGCTTTAGATGTATTTTATCAGTATCTTTGTTTCTCTTCTTATAGGCCAAAAGCCCATCATACATATACTTTCTGTAGGTCCATTTTATTACTCCACTGCTTCCTATTCCCATTCCCACATCAGCGACATTGTGCGAAACTCTTCTATAATTTGAGTGAAAAAAACTAAATTCTTATAATAAACTACCAATTTATTCTAATAGAATAATATAAAGCAAATAATTTTCATGCTATAACCAATGTAGGTTCACCACCTTTTCCTGAATAGATTGTGTTACTCAAGGTTTTCATTATTGTTTTCGTTTTATTCAATTTTTTTTATGGTAGTGCGTATAATTTTAATAAAAATAGTTGTATAATTTTTGTCGCTTTTAAATCTCATAACAGTTATATAATTTTTTTTTATTGCTTTTTAGAATCTATTTTTGATTTCTGTCGACAAATTATGTGTCAATTGTTAAACTATCATAGTTACAGCTACTTTCAGCTATGTTTGTGTTTGGAGATTCAATAGTGGATAATGACAATAATAATTACCTTGTCTCTTTTGCAAAAGCCAATTTTATACCTTAAGGCATTGATATATCATGGAAATTTTTTTTTTCTTTATTTCCATTTGTATTGATGTCAAATTAAATTTCTAGAAAAATATTATATATTAAAATTGTAACTTCAATAATAGTCCAATATAAAATAATTTATGACATTCAATAAAATTATATCTATTAGCATTTGATTATCAAATTTTACTGATTATCCCTGTTTATGAGTTTTACCCTTTCACTATGTAGTTAGCAATCAAATTCATAAAATTAAATTATTTCATAATCATGCAAATTATTATTATTATTTTAAGTAAACACCTAAAATTGACGCTCAAAAAATAGAAGAATTCTATCTGAACAAGTGGTTTTGGCTAACCAAGTGCAACCAAGTGATTTATTTTTATGCTAAATAGAAGACTATTTCGGTGTCAAATAGAATTTTATTTAGGTGCACTTTTTTATACTATTTGACACTGAAATAATATTCTATTTAGCATAGAAATAAATCACTTGGTTGCACTTGGTTAGCCAAAACCACTTGTTCAAATAGCATTACCCCAAAAAATATATTTTATTTCTTGGACTCAACTCTCAAAAAATATCTTATCAGATACTATAGTTCCCCTTTTTTTTGTTTGGTGCAGTAATAGTCCTCAATTTCCAAAAAGAATTTAGAGTAAAATCCCTTCTCGACTCCTGAACATTTTCTAATTGTACTTTGCCACCCTTTAACATTTTAAAAACCCAAAACGGCCCCGAGACAAATCAGAAAGTGGACTCTTAAACCCACGTTATTGGCTGGGAGCAGGTAACCATTGTGACGTGTTAGTGGTGCATATGAGGTGGCAATGGCACTGCCAAGTGTGCAATTGTGCATTCGAAATGGAGACACATTAACCCATAGGCCCATTCTAAAACTACAATGTGTTAATTATGTTTTCAATTGAATCCTAATTTGGTGAAATCCCTCTTTCACCTTCGAAGGTTCACCACCGAAAATGGGCATGGAAGACATTGATTGAAGATCATTTGGTGGAGATAAAGGGACTCTGATGGAAAGCTGTAGTGCTACGATTGGTTCTGGAGGGACTGGAGGGAGCATTGGTGGAGTGTCGTCGAAGATGATGAGTAAGAAGTTTGTAGCACCGATCTGCAGCTGCGGAGATTATGCCATCTTGTTTCAATCGAAGACTTCATCTAATCCCGACAGGCTTTTCTTTGGATGCCAACATTTTAAGGTAAGATATTCTCCCTAATTTTTGTTGTGCCTGCATTTGTTCGTTGCTCAAAAAATGGGTCTGGAATGTGTTGCAGAGAAAGGGGGCAAACTGCAAATATTTTGTGTGGCTAGATGAATATGTTGCTTGTTTCCAAGACACTGAAGGGGATAATTCTGGAGTAACTGCTGACCCAATTGAGAGGATTGAAGAGAGAATTGCTTCATTGGAGACTATATTGACAGTTGAGTGCAAGAAGTGGGCAAGAGCTGCTGAGGGCAATAAAATAAGGGGAACTGTGACATTCATATTAGGAATTGTTGTTGCATTTTGTTGGAGTGCAATGTTTAGTTCATTCAAATGATAGGATAGGCAATGAGTTAAAGATTGTTGATGTCGAAAATCCTTGCGGACTCCCAAACTCCCACCGGCAAGTGTACCGGATCGTATCAAGTAATAAAAGTGAGTAAGAGTTATCGTCCCACGAGGATTAAGGAGTTGATCAACAACGGTTAATTAAGTTCTTTAATTAAACAAATTAAATAACAAAGAGGTTGTGATGAACTTGAAACTTAACAAAATTTAACTAAATCTTAAACTAACAAAACTAGTATGCAAAATAAAGAAAATAAATGAACGACATTCAACAATGACATACAAATATGAATTACTAACACACATACAAGATACCTTTAATAATTGATTATTACAACAAACATACAAACTTAAATAATTAATTAACTATATATTAGAAATTTACTAACATGATACTCACAATAAATAATACATCCAAAG
>JASCZI010272605.1:3189-28839 GCA_036250425.1 Stylosanthes scabra | reverse complement strand
TCACTTCGCCCTGTTTTAATACCAAATATATATATATATATATATATATATATATATATATATATATATATAGTTTTCACTTCAAATTTGTTAGCACAAACAGTCAAAATTAACTATCTGTTTGATTAACATATGATGGGTAATTAACTATATTTAGTTTGATTTGTTTCAAGTTTCAACAGCTTTTCAGTCTCGACAAAATCATTCTGAAGTGTGTAGTCAATGTTTGATCAAATTCATATTCATAAGCATTAGCTAGTCAACATTGAATCACAGACATTACATTGACATTAAAAATCTACAAGAATGAATTGAAACGAGCTGCTTTCAGCAATTCGTTATGAAACCCTACTTCACTTAGATAATTTTAAAACCAGAGAGAGTGACATTACACCCTTTTCCAAAGCACTGATCTACAAGAGGAAACGGATCTCCCATTATCATTGGCGAGTCTTCACTATATACAGGTTATATACAATATTTACTGATCCCACGAGATTCACTAGAAAGGGCACCACCTGAAAACAGTAAGAGAAAAGGCACAATAATCTATAAGCCACTATTCGCTGAAGCCATGAAAACTATTTCATTATGAACTTCATATTCAAAATTCTTCTATTATGCCACATCATTTCCTTCAGTATTGTTCAAAGCATATTCAAACACCTCCACTTTAGCTATTAGTGGCAAATGATCATAATTAGGAGCAAAACTGAGCATGTATTTGTGCTCCTGATTCAAGGAAATCTACAAAACAGAGTATATAAAAATGCAAACAAATATAAATCAGAAAACTACCATACCTATGAGTGAAGAAATAACTACTTTATTAAAACCTAATTAATCCAAAATTAAGTGAAAGCAAGAGAGATAATGGGAGCAACAGATAGAACAAACCATGTTTTGGCATTCAAACCCCACCTTTCTGGTATCTCTGTATTCTCGAATAAGTTGATCCAAGGTGTCACAATTTGGGACCCATTCAATTAAACCACTGTTTGGAGATAAAGGAATCACAGCATATCATTCAATAGACAGATCTTTCTCTGCTGTCTTTGGAGAATTCTCAAGCAGAGTATTCACCAAACCAAAGACCTGTCAAAAAAACAACAAAGTTCTTATCAAGTAGCAAAGCAAGAAAGAATCTAGAGAAATTGAATAGGTACCAAAACTATACAAGGGCTGCCTTCGCGACACAAAGAAACCTTACATCCATTCAACTGAGGAACTTCCAGTAAGTGAATGAAGACTCAATGATTCACCTTTAAGACCAACCTGAGTAGAACATGAACTCAAATGAGTACCAAGCTAAACTAAGCAGTAACAAAAGGAAAGCCACAGCAAGTGTTAGAAGAATAACCTTGTAAGACCACTTCTGCCATGTTAAGTCCCTTTTTCCTTCATTGAGACCAGCTAATGTAATTGGGCCAAGAACACCTTCAAAATGTGGACCAACATTCTGCATGCCAATAAAAGGCAGAAAGGTAAGTAATGTATTTCCAGTCATAGCACTGTTTTAGACTTGTCGCACACGTATACAGATAGATAAAGAATATACCGGGAGACCAACTGCAACACTAAGAATGGAGATTTTGTTAACACCGGCTCTGAGCTTCAATCCATGGCTAAATGTTAGTTTGGAGAATTCTAAGCTTCCATATGCAGTTCCTGATCAAAGAAGATAAAGTAAAAATGATGAAGCTGAAGCTATTATGCAAACAATAATTAGCTTCAAATGTAAAATGTTATGCTTGAAATGTTTGGGAAAGAAAGTTAAAGGAAGAAAGACAACTATATCTACTTTGTTTCACAGTTGTATTTGATAAATCAAACAATTATGTTTTCAAATTATTTTAGTCAATTTTTTTTTTTTAAACTTCTGAAATACTTCAACTGTTCTCAGTACCAATTTCATATTGCCGAAATTTCGTAACCTGTGTAATGTTGCTCACCTGATAGCTGACCATTGATAAAAACATGCATAGCATGACCAGCAGACATTGCTGTAAGAACAGGATCCTTTCCAATCCTTAAAAATCCTTCATTAGAGTTTATCACAACACTGCCAAGAAAAATAGCAAGTAATTAAACATGGAATAATAACAAGATTTCCAGATATGTTCTAACTAACAATTATATGAGACCATAGTGTTTCATGTCACTCACTCTGTGGAGTACCACAAGTAGTCAGATAAGTCTCTTGTTACATTTAACTGCTCCAACAGACCAATCACAGTGAAGGAACTATCATTGGTAGACGTAGTCTCATCATTAAATGCTTTCCAAGAGAGTCCTACATGAATAGGAACGCGAGTCATCTTCATCTGTGCACTTTGGGCACCAACCTGACTAGGAGATTATTAAAAACTATAATCTTCTATTATTATAATTTTAGCAAGAACATGAAAATTTAAACAAGACAACAAATTAAGTCAATCTTGTCAGCAACTATAACAGCAGATACTTACACCATTAACAGTGTTTTCTTCATTTCAACTCAACTCATATATTTTGATTGAGAATCTTCATAAGATACAACAGGCATAACTCTAACCATCTATATATAAATTGATTCTATTTTTTCTTTCCCTGACCCTTGCAGTGTTATAAACAATGTGCTTGCAATCAGGAAGAATGCTTATAGAAAGTGAGCTTCCTAAATTCTTTACCCCAATCATATACTATGTAATATATTCGATATATCAAATGTTGAAATAGAAGCATGGGTGACCGAATCAGCTTACCAATTGCCAAAATGTCCATGGAAGATTCAATTGCTGGAGTAACATACTTGAACTCCAGCAAATCATTAGTTCAAAGTCTATGTTCAAATTCTACTAGCATTCCTATAATTTTGATTTTCTTGAGAGAAGTGAGAGTATTGAGTCCATCTGGAATCCTTCTCAGCTTCTCACAGCCATCAATAACCATGTGCTCGGACCTAGGCAGTGTCCTTTCCTCAACAGTCCGTTACTCCAATTCATTCAATTGAATAAGCAGCAAAATGTTCAGTTATGAAAATCCTTCAGCATTGAAACTCAATTCCTGCACATTGTATGCACCTTTACCCAATATAGACGTACATAAAGCACTGGTGTACCGGTACAAAAGAGAACCAATAACTTACAACAGAACAAAAATAGACTCGTACCAGCAAGAGGGGCTCGGTGGCTTGCAGAGGCGACCGGCGATAGCTTCTCGGTGAGCGCGGAAGCGGGGCGTAGGGAAGAAGCCGCGTCGAACGCGATTTGGAGGGAGGCACTGGCAGCAGCGGCAAGCAGTGATGGCTTCTCGACGCAAGCGCAGAAACAGGGTCAAGCGCGATCGCAGAGGCGGCAGCGGAGAAGAATGAAGTGCCGCTCCGCCTGAGAAGAAGGATTCGCGAGGGCTGCAGGAGAAGAAGGAAGTTCGGCGGTGGTTCTTCAGAAGGGGGCACTAGGGTTCTTCAATTCTGATAATTGGGGGTGATTGAGGTTAATTGAATTTGGGATAGGTTTTGGATTTTTTTATTTTAATGATGTGTTTATTGATAGAAAAAAACTAGAGAGCCAATACATTATTATCAATAGAGAGAGAACATAGTTTCGAAGTAACTCATATAAATTTTGGATGATAACTTAATTTTGGATATATGAGTTACGAATAATAATTCATATATATATGATAACTTAATTGTTGGCTTTCTAATGGCTTCCTAACTTTAATTTTGTATGACTATTCTTATTGATTTAATATGGTGTGATTTTAATTGTATAAGTTTATTATGAAAGAATATTTATAGGATTAAAAAGTAAATTTAACTTTTTACTAGAGTTTATAAAAATATTTTAGAGTACATAATGATATAAATATTTAATAAAAGAAAATTAAAAAATTAAATGCTAACACTGAAAATATAAGGGTAATTTAAATTTACGTATTGATACCTCTTAATTAACAAGCATATCGAAACAGTCACCGTCAGAGAATTATATCATTACAGATAATTATTAAAAATCTAACAATAATCAGAGAATAACAACAATGCAATAATTTATTATTCAATCCAAAATACTTCCGAAATGTAAAAACAGTACCAAACACGACACACATGAAACTAACTAGACCCATAATAATATGATGACATACCATTGATGTGTCTAGTCCACACAACACAAGGAAATTGAAAATAATTATTAAAACCAAACCAACCATGACAATAGAAACCCATAATTAAATCATAAACTCCCCCCAACTGCAATAATAATAATGACTCATCAATCCACACAATTAACTGAATCACCATTACTTATTAGTATTAAGCCTCATTGCATTTGCAATAATCACCTCCAAGCCATCACTACTATAGTTGCCTTCATCAAAAAATGAAAAAGGGTTCATCATCATCCTCCTGCTAGCCTCTTCAGGACTCTCAAGGGGAGGAGCGGGCCCCATCGACGACGACGCGATATCCATCATCTTCATCTTCTCCTTCTCCCTCTCCTTCTCCTTGTTCTCTTTGTCCAGCAGAATCTGCATCCTCAACTCGACCTCCCTAAGCTTCATATCGGTGTAATAAGCCATGTTGTTCAGATCAAGCATGGTCAAATTCTCCGGAAGCTGTTTTGTTTGCATGTAATCATTCATGCGAAGGATGAACTCCTTCTCGCAATTCTCATTCCTTTTCTTCTTGAGCCTCTCCTCCTCTTTTGAGATCCTTAGGTTCAAGTAGTCCACATGATCCATCCTCTTCTTGCTTTGATCCACCGTAGACATTTTACGGAATTTTTCCACCACCTTTTCAACTCCCTCGCGGGAGGGCCAAACCTCCGGCTAAAGAAACAAAAATAATTTGAATTGAAAAAAAAAAATACCAATAAAAGTGAGTATATTTTATCATTAACACGTGAACGAACGTAAAAAAAAAGATATAATTGAATGACGGTATAAAAAACATTAATACAGAGAAATTCGATATTTTTGTAATTTTTTGAAAAATATAATTTAAGATAGTGTCATCCGAGATGTAACTTTTTTCCTGCAGATCACAATTTTGTATATTCATAATATTTAATTTTATTTTAAAAGGTGTAGGGTTTGGGCAAACCTCATCAAGAGGATGGGAATCTTCACGTGAATTGTACACAATGGCACAGGCATCAACACCACAAAGGGTGCTTAGTTCATTGATTTTCTTCATCAATCCTCTCTTCCTCTTCTTATATGTAACCCTTCTTGAAGAATCATTGGTTATGTATGCAAGCTTCACCTTGGATCTAGCCATGGTGATAATCAGAAAAATGGAGAGGAAATTAAGAACAGTGAATAAGATATGAATAATTGAGAGGGGGCAAAGTCTGTTGTGATGATGATGAGATTTATGCCTCTACCAACCCTTTTATAGATTAAGTAGTCAAACCTACATTAATTGTAGGCTAAGCACTTTTTCCCTGCATTAATTGCCACCCCTATACTAATATGGTTCCATTCAACAGCCTTGACCAATCTGAATTATTATTTAGGATTTGGGGGTGCTAAATGAAATCTAAAATGTTTAATGTTTTCCACTCTGGGGTGATGACATGATATTCAAAGACCAACTATTAAAAATCCTACTTCATTTTTTAATTAGGGTAAATTAGAGGATAATTTTTGTTCTAATATTTGGAATAAGTCTCAAAGATGTTTTTAACGTTTTTTTGGTGTTATGTCTTTAACATTTAAAACGTTATATTTATATCTCTAATGCTTTTAAATCGTATCAATTATGTCCTACTACCAACTCTATTAGAATAAATTCCCAACAATATTTTTTTTTTCAAATTTAAAATTGATTAACCAATAGCTTTCTGGATGCAATCTTTATCTACGATCACACTCTAACAACTTAAGAATGACAACATTGATATGATTTCAAAACGTTAAAAATCCAAATAAAACGTTTTAAACGTTAGGAATATCTTTGGAGCTTATCTCAAATGTCATTCTAAATGTATACCTATTTTGCCAAATCAAGTCTAACCAAGTCATTTATTCTATGATAAATAGAATATCATTTTAATTTCAAATAAAAGGATATTCCTTTGCTATTTTTTTTTTATTTGATATTGAAAATGATTTTCTATTTGACATTGAAAATGATTTTCTATTTGACATATAAATAAAAATATTTGGTTGGACTTGGTTAAGCAAAATAGATATATAACAAGTCATTTATTCTATGACAAATAAAATACTATTTTAATTTCAAATAAAAGAATATTCCTTTATTATTTTTTTGTTATTTGATATCAAAAATAATTTTTATTTGACATATAAATAAAGTGTTTGATTGGACTTAGTTAGGTAAAATGCGTATATACCTGGCATTACTTTACCTAATATTTAAATGAGTAAAAGATTAGATATAGGTGTTCATTTTTTAAAGCATAAAAAAAAAAGGATTTCAAAATTTATTAATTTAAAAATTAGAAGGATATTTAGGAAGATAATTAAATTAAAACTCCTATTGATTTTCTATATTTAAAACAATTTCACTACATGCATAAACCCTTTGTAACGGACATTATTCTAACGCCAATATTTTCTTAACAGTTAAGATACATTTTCTTTTTCTTTTAATTAAAAAATCTAAATTTAGAATAATTTAATAATAATTGTAGTTATATATAAAAAGCGTTTGGTGTATGAATACAATATTATCCGAGAAAGTATTGGTGACAAAAAAAAATAGTCAATATTAAGTTAATTTTGTATATTTTATAAACAAAACATCCAATTTAAATTATAGATTGATGCTGGTTGAATTTTTATTGATTATCTAATATTCCTTTTATTATTCAAATACTAGTATAAGGAAGAAATTTAATGGGTTCCGAAAAAGAAAAAATAATAATGCTGGGTTTAGACCTTATTACAGGACACTGTTCAAGCTATTAGGAAATATTATAATCTCATTCATTTTTCAAGATTCTAACTAAATATCATGAATTTTTTGTAGCATTGCCAGTTAATAAAAGATTATCAATTGCCATACCAGGAAAAAAATGTCAATTAAGCAGATTCATTGAATTAATATTTTACAAATATGCCAATCTATTCATGCATTTCTACCTCTTGTTTTACCTAATAAATGTGAGAATTAATCACAAATGCTTTTAAAGAATTTAAAATGTGGAGTGAGAAAACTTTTCAATTAAATAGAGATTGTTTGAAACTGTCAAGGGTTAAGCCTACGCCCCCTGGTTTAGTTACCAGTTATTTCATGCACCTCTTATGTTAAACCTAGTATTTTGTATTTGATTCTCATTCTTTTTCTTCTTTAATCGTTATCTTTGAAAGAAAAAAAAAAATAGACGTAGTTCACGTAAAATTTATAATTGGGACCGTGATCTATAAAACCGAATCTAAGAACCATAAACATTCAAAAGATGATAAAAGAACATCTAAAAAGAATAAAGAAAGAATTTTGCACATATATATATTAACCAAGAAATTTGCATACGGAAAAAATAAGCAGTAATGCAAGAATAAAACCTAACTCAAGTGCTAATTGCTTGGTTGTTTAAGAATTGTATTCCAAGTTCCATCCTTAGTCTCTTATTTTACCTCACAGTTTATTAAAGAAAAAAAATAAAGCGATCTAGAAATGGACGTCTCCAGTATCGAAAAATTTTTTTTTTAAGGTGAATTCTATAGGTCAAGAATTAATCCGTCATGAATCTTAATTTTATTGGATTTGTTGCTTTTTGGGTCTAATATAATTATCCCTTAAACCAAGAAAAAACCACTAGAGCACTGATATTTCTAAAATATCGGAAATTTCTCTGTTAGTTTTATACTTAGTTTAAGTTGTCATTAATATTTTACATTTTACAACAAGATGCACCATAAGGGGAGAAAAAAATGAACATTCTTCGTCGTCGCTTATTGTCAAAAGTATTATTGACATAACCAATTTGGGTTGGTCTAGTGATTAACTCATTAGTCCACTTAAGCAAGTGTTGAGATACAAATCTTGCCTTATGCGTACAACAGCTCATTAGTCAACGACAAATACTTAGATGGTCCTCCTCCTAAGGAAGGCTCTGCTAGGGTTTCCCGTCAAGAGGAAGACCTTGCTCAACGAAGCACGAAGAAAGTTAAAACTAGAGACATCATTGATCTTAATCAACCTATCACTGACATGGAGATTGCTGATCCTAGTGATGGAAACACTTCAAACATGCCAAAGACTTCTTACAAAGAATCTCTCCTTAAGCCTATTGGTCCTAAGATACTGGGAAATAATATAGATGCGGAAATTCCTAATGATGATGAACATGTCCCGGAAAATAGGTGGTATGATAATGCGGAAGAAGAAGATCATCGGGAGAAACCCTTTGATCCCTGCCCCATTATCCATGTCTCCAAGGATGAATTTGATGAATGGTGCAAGCCATGTGGCGCTCTTCCTTGATGGTCAAAATCCTTGGGAAAAGAGTCGGATTGGGTTTCATGGAGCAGCTTCTTCAATGAGATTGGGAAAAAAAGGTAAGATTAATGTGATTGATATGAATCGTGATTATTTTTTGGTTCATTTCTCAGATGAAGCATATTATAATCATGCGCTTATGGAGGGTCCTTGGATGATCGCTGGCCATTATCTCATCATTCAACGCTGGAGACCTTTCTTTCTCTCAACGGAAAAGGAAGTGAGAAAAATTGCTACGTGGATTTGTATTCCTAGTCTACCTATTGAGCTATAAAATCCTCGTTTTCTACGGAGAATTGGATCAGCAATTGGTCATATGCTCAAGATTGATCGCACCACGTCTATTCATTCTAGGGGGCACTTTGCTCGAATTTATGTCGAGATTGATTAAGGAAGAAACTCATACCCAGAATTTCAGTACTCGGGTCAGAATTGTATTTGGAGCACGAAGGATTACACCAAATTTCCTTCTCCTACTGCAAATACGGTTAGGCCTGGCAATGGGTAGGGTAGGGTTTAGTCCCAACCCTAACCCTACCCCCGTGTTGATTTTTCATTTATAATTCAACCCTACCCTACCCGCGGGTTGAGAACCTCCCAACCCCAACTCTACCCGCACTTAACCCGCGGGTTAACAAAAAACAGCAAATTAAACAATATTAAAAACACAATTAGAAGTCTTTTAAAAATGCCACAATATGTCAAACATACAATTTAAAAGCACAACTTAAACAACATAATCAAATCACAAATAACATAACCATCAAGTGAGTTTGTTGTTCTTGAGATTCTGTGAGTGTTTGAGTCTGAGAGAGATTAGGGTCGCTGCAGTAGGGTGGAGAGAGAAATTTAGAAATTAGGGTTTGTAAAACTTTATATTTATACATGTAAGTAAATGGAAGAGGCTTTTACATATTCAATGTATAAAAATTATAAATTAAAATCATAGTTGAGTGGTTAAGACCTTTTTATATAACTGAGAGGTCATGTGTTTTATCCCCAATACTACCATTTTTTATAAAATTATATATTATATATGGGATGCGAGTTGAGCGGGTAAGGTTGAACCTAAACCCTAACCTTATCCTAGCCGCAAGCGAACCCGCTCCGCTGTGGGTAGGGTAGGATTGGATACCCGCGGATATGGTTAGTGTTGTCACCCCTAGATATGATCACAGAGAAGAACACTGCAACGAGACGCAAGTTGATCAACCGGCGATGCAGACGGGCGGCACAAACGGTGGTGCTTCAACTAGCACGGCTGAGAAAAATCACAGTGATCTTGAGAGCCAAAATGGAAAGAATCAAGAATTGAATGCTCGACATGATTCTCACGGTGATCAAGGCCCCACGGATTTTGGGCCATGGGTGATGGTAAAATGGCCAATTAGAAGGAAGAAAGTTTTTAATAATCCGGATTCTTCGGGTAGCTATCAAAGATTCGAATCAAATGCTAATCATAATCAATCCAATCATGAGGATTCAGAATCTCTTGACAACGGCTCTCGTTTCAATGCCTTGCATGGGAATGTGGCTCACATTTGAAGGTGACTCTCATAAAGTAGATTTTCAAATGGAGCCTTCCAATAATAGGCCTAAATCGCCATTTGTCCACAAAGAAAAAGAAGTTTACCAACCCATTCAGAATAAAAATTTTTTCGACAAGGTGTTGGCAAGAACCCCCAAAATATAAAAAAAACCTAACCCATCCAATTTTGGGCCTAAACCTCATGATAAGGGGGTTAAATCTAATCCCAAGCCCATTGCTAAGTCTACCCCTTCTCCATGTGCGACCCCCAAGGTCTCTATTCCCTCTGTTCCCAAAGCCAAAGACGCCAAAGCAGAAGTAATGGAGGGTGTTGTGATGGAGTACATGCGTCATTTTGGAAGGGAGCAATATGAGGTGTTCCATGCGGCTAAACTCGCCAAAATCCCTTATGAGGATTACTTGATTCGTGATAACCCCATGTCCTCTTCCTCCCCCTCCTCATCGGATCAAGCTTTGATAAAGGTAGGGAAAGATTTGGGGAACAATCAGGATAGACCTTGTGATGTGAAGATGATTGACTCAGTGGAAAGAAACCAAAAATCTGGTGATGGAAATGTGGCCAAGGTAGTTTCAAAATCGACGGCAAGTGCCCCTGTTTAACCGCTTCTGGTATGTTTTTTCTTCTATTTTTCTATCTTTAATGAATATCATTAGTTGGAATTGTGGAGGTGTTGGGGGAAATTTTTCCATCTCTGATCAAAGATCTTATAAGGGAATACACAGCTAATTTTATTATCCTTCTGGAAACGCATATTAGTGGTCTGCGTGGTAATGGTGTTCGAAGAAAAATTGGCTTCGATAGTGAATTTGTTATGGAAGCTATTGGGCAATCTGGTGGTATCTGGTGTCTTTGGGATTCTGGTGTTTTGCAGGTTGATGTTCTTGTTCATAGTAGACAATTTGTTCATTTTAAGCTCACTGATAAAAATTCTCATTCTTGGGTGTTGACTGCGGTTTATGGCAGTCCCCAACGCTTAACCAGAAGGGATCTTTGGACTTCTATTCATAACTCGTCATGTTCTATTGACCTTCCCTGGTGCCTTATGGGGGATTTTAATGCTCTTCTTCATGATTATGAGGCGAGGGGAGGAGCGAGTAGATTTGGTGTCGGTGCTTGTCCGAATTTTCAAAATTGTGTTTCTGAGTGTGGGCTGGTTGATTTGGGATTTACTGTTTGGCCTTTCACTTGGAGGAGGGGTGATTTGGTCGAGCATTTAGATAGAGGCTTTGGCAATCTGGATTGGCAATTATCTTTTCCAGAAGCCTTTATCAAACATCTTCCCATGCTTAAGTCGGATCATTCTCCTATTTGTCTTTGTCTCTCTACCGATCTCTCTCCAAATAGACATAGAAGACCTTTCCGCTTCCTTGCTGCATGGTCATCCCATCCCAACTTTTGGAATGTTGTTGATAACTCTTGGAATATGAATAATTCTTGGAATGAGGGCATCATCTGTTTCAAAAGTTCTCTTAAAGAATGGAATTCTAACGTTTTTTGGGACATCTTTAAACGGAAGAAAACCATTCTTAGAAGACTTCAAGGGATTCATTCTTCTCTTTCTCACAATAACAACCTGTTTTTTGAAAAGCTTCAATCCGAGCTTTGGAAGGAGTACGAGGGAATTCTTGTTTAAGAAAAAAGTCTCTGGTACCAAAAGTCTAGATGCAAATGGCTTGAATTCGGTGATCGGAACACGGAAATTTTTCATAGCTCTACCATGATTAGGAGGAGAAAAATAAGGTGACTTCTCTCCATGATTCTAATAATAACTTGATTACTTATCATAATATTTTAGAAAATATGGCATTTTCCTTTTATGCTGATCTCTATAAGGACTCTCTACCTGATATACCTTTTATCCTTAATAATCTCATTGGCAGGGAATTCAACAATTTGGATATTAAAGACACCATTTTTAATATGGGCAGCTTTAAGGCTCCTGGTAGAGATGGCCTCCAAGTTATCTTCTATCAATGTCAATGGGATCGCGTTGGGATAGACCTCTGCTCTCTTGTTCAACAGATTTTTGCCAACCATGATAAAATTGCTAATATCAATGAAACTTTGATTACGCTCATTCCCAAGACTGATATTGTTACTAGCCTCAAGCAAATGCGACCTATCAGTCTTTGTAACGTGTCGTACAAAGTTATCACCAAAATTCTTGCTAACCGCATCAAGAAGGTTATGAAAAAACCGATAGCTCCTACTCAGTGCAGCTTTGTGCCAAGGTGTCAAAGCAATGATAATATCATCATTATCCAAGGGGTGATTCATTCTATGAGAAGCAAGAAGGGTCTTAAGGGTTGGATGACCATTAAAATTGATCTTGAGAAGGCGTACAACAGGATAAAATAGAGTTTCATTAAAGAGACTCTCTCAGATATTGGCTTCCCTCCTCACATCATCGACCTTATTCTATCTTGTATCTCCACTGTAAAGATGAGAATCTTATGGAATGGGGAAGAACTGGATGAATTCTCTCTTACCTGTGGCATCAGACAAGGAGATCTGATCTCTCCTTATATATTTGTCTTATGTATTAAACGACTTTCCCATTTGATCAATGCTGCTGTCCATCATGGGTTTTGGAAACCTATCAAATTAAAAAGATGCCCCTGTTCTATCTCATTTATGTTTCGCTGATAACCTCACTCTTTTTGCATAGGCTAATCTTGATCAAGCTGACATCATCAATAGATGTCTTAATGCCTTCTGTGATAGTTCCGAGCATAAATTCAGCCAAGAAAAAACAAGAATCTTCTTCTCTACAAATGTTGGGCATACTGTTTGTGAGGAGATCAGTGATTTCTTACATTTCTCAAAAACGGATGACCTTGGTAAATACTTGGGTGTCCTTCTTCTCCATTCCAAAGTCTCCAAACATACCTATGATCACATTATCAACAAGATCAATTCTAGACTCAACTCTTGGAAAGCCTCTTCTCTCTTTTTTGCAGGAGGCTGCACCCAGGTGAAATCTGTCCTCTCTGCTATTCCTACTTATACTATGCATTCTGCTTTACTTCCTGTTACTACCTGTAATATGATTGATCGTAAATGCAGGGATTTCTTATGGGGAGATTCTGAAAATTCTTGGAAAATCCATCTCCTTAGTTGGGATAAAGTTTGCACTTCAAAAAATAGTGGTGGTCTTGGAATCCGCCAAGCTCAAAAAGTGAATTACGCCCTCATGATGAAGCTTGGTTGGAACCTTATAGAGAAAAGGGAGTCCCTCTGGGGCAGATTAATTCGCTCTAAATATGGTGGTGGGAATGACGTAATTCCTAAAGTTGATAAAAAGAGGAAAGAGTAAAATCTTTGGAAAGGGATTCGTAAAGCGTGGCCTAGTGTCCAGCAGTACCATATTTGGCGCGTCGGAGATGGTTCCAAAATTAGTTTTTGGAATCACAATTGGGTGCCCAACATTGGGCGCCTTTCTCCCTATGCTAATCAGGTAAGTTCCCCCATTAATATTGATAATAGTCTCATGGATTTTCTCTCCATTTCAGGAAATTGGGATGAAAACAAATTGACTACATGGCTTTCGATGGATATTGTTCAAAGAATCTTTGCGATTTCTCCCCCGTCTCCTTAGAAGAATACCGACCACATTGCTTGGAGCCTCTCCCAGAATGGTGCCTTTGAGCTGAAGTCAACTTACCTTCAGATCAGTGAAGACACTGGTGTTTCCAACAAGATTCATAACCTTATTTGGCGTTGGAAGGGCCCCGAACATATCAGGACTTTTGTATGGCGTATCTCTCAAAACGCTATCCTCACTGATTCCGAGCATAGTCGTCGCCATCTTGCCCTATCTGCTTCTTGCCCGAGGTGCTTAATCCATGATGAAATTCCTCTTCATGTTCTTCGGGATTGTTCTTTTGCCACTAGCATTTGGCTCCCTCTCCTCTCAAATGCTGGTTTGCACAATTTTTCAACTTGAACCTTTCATGACTGGCTGATTTATAATCTCAATTCCAAGGGTCAGTGGCCTTCCATCTTTGAAATTTCTGTCTCATCCTTATAGCACTTCAGGAACAATTTTATCTTTAATGGAGACAATGCATTAGTTCATGCTAGATTGGAACATGTGAAAGCTCGAATTAGTAAAATTTGAAGGTGTATGAAACACCCCTGCATAAACTGGCCACTAATCTTGCTCATGATCGTCTCATCTGTTGGCAACCCCCCAAAACTGTATCAAACTCAATGTTGATGGGTCATTCTTATCTGATTCAAGTAGCACTGCTTGTGGTGGGATCTTCAAAGACCACCTTGCTAGTTTATGAAAGGGTTCACCTACAATTTAGGTAGCTATTCGATACGCCGAGCTTTGGGGTATCGTTTGAGGTTTCCAAATTGCTTTGGCCAACAACCTTACTTCCGTCATTATCAATTCGGATTCCTCATCTGCTATTCGCTTCATCAAACATGGATGTTCTAGCACTTATCCCTGCTCTTCTTTGTTGGATGATATCAACATCAAACTAATTTTGCTGCTGATGCTCTAGCAAAGATGGGTCATGACCTTTCTTTTGGCCTCCACATCTTTGATGTTGCTCCCCCTATTATTTATCCCGTTTTGTTTCGTGATGTTTTTGGTATTCCCATAGTAAGGGGTACCACTTAGTTGTTTTTTCTGTTTTTGGGGCTTAGCCCCCCTTCTCCCAAAAAGAAAAAAAAAAAAAAAACAAATACTTAGATGGAACTCAGATCCGCAAGTGATTAGTTCTCAGTGAGCCGGGTTAAGTGAGCCGGGTTAAAGGATACCGTGGAAAAAAAAAAAATTCTTGACATTACTAATTATTTCAAAACAGGAGATGGAATATATTTAATTACTAACAAAATTTTGTTCTAATTTTATCTTATAACGTTTTATCTATTTTATACATATAAAACATTAAGGAATAAATTAAAACCATGCATAGTCCTGATGCACAAAAATAACCTGAAAACCCTAATCCATAGATTAAAATCAGAAGCAATCATCTGGGACGTTCAAGCTCTCAGAATTAAAAAGAAGCACGTGCTTTACAGTTTACACCACCAAAGAAAAAAAGAAAAAAGAAGCACATGCTTCATGAAAGGTCTGATTTAAGGATAAGTGAAGTACAATTGGTCTCTAAAACACTGAAATTGTACAACAAAACTATGAATAATAATGAATCTAAACCTTATCTTTGTAACTAAACATCATAGAAAGAACCCAGGTCCTTACTTGGTACCGTGAACTAAAACACAACAATGAATCACAGTTTACATGCTATCATTTGAATGATGATGATGATAACATAATGATACAAAATGACTAAAGGGGGATCATTTACACATCCCAACATACACAGAATGACCTAACACTCCCACTGTTCCAGAAACCAGAAACACTAAACGCCGAGCTGAAACACGATTGCACGAACTTGGCAACACAACCCCAAAGGTGCTTCCCCTTTTTGGGGAGCATCCCTAAGAATAAATAATCAAGAACTAACCCTTGAATCTGAATGGAATATTGAATGAAATAAAGTAACTTCATTAGTTGACTAGATGTCAACACTATAAACAATGAATGATGCCATGATAAAAGTCAGCAGGTCAAGCAATGTGTTAAATTCAGAATGTAGTGCTACTCTCACTTGCAGAGATCGATGGACCTTCGGACTTCACCGTAGTTGGTCCTTTGCTGTTAATGTCGAGTCCCTGCATATGATTTTGCATTATTTCCGAGAGTGGATGAGGATTTGGTTGTTGTAGTTGATGTGTTGGCATGCTAGATGGGGCGTGAGCAAATGGTGGCAACTGCATGTTCTGGTGATCAGAAGGACCTGATTGGGGAGGAATTGGGAAGAAATTTGCTCCTGTGAATGGCATCTGGTGCATTCCAAGGTTAAAGGACTCAGTGGGGCTCATCATTTCGCCCGTGGCAACCTTAAGCCTCTCGACTTCCTTCTTCAGTGCCTCATTAAGAGCTAAAGCAGAGCAGAAACCATTCAAACATAATTAATTAACACTAATAACATACCTTAAGAAATGTGATGCAATTCAAATGGAAAAAATGGTTACCGTCACGAAGTTGTGCTTGTTGCTCCATGGCTTGCAGGCGGAGCTTAAGCTCTGTGTTTTCAGTACTCAGACCATTTGTGTCCCTCTACAAAAGATAAAAAACCGATTGAGCGTATATTTAATTATTCATACTCATACACAAGTTTGGTATGAATGGAAGCTGAGGTCAACTGCATGTTCTTCAGTATTTCAACATGAAAAATTATTAAAAGGAAAAATACTTGAAACTAATAAAGCAATTATATTAAAATAAAGAAAGAACAGCAAAAAGAAGAAAACAGAAGTAAATGTTCCATTAAGTTCTCTGAGACTTCAGGTGTTCATAGATCATGCAGTTGAATTTATTGCACTGAGGCCTGAATTACATTAGGAAATCCAATATTAAAAAAACAGGGATTACTATAGAATGGAACTCCTGCAAGTGTTATTGAAAGACAGATGAACTTAGAAGTGGTTTTTTGTATTAGAAATCTGTCAAAACAAACCTGGTATAATGTCAGCTGAGCAGAAAGGGTTGTGGCTTCAGTTTGAAGAGTCTGAACTTTGCGCTCAAGTTCTTGAATGTAGCGAGCCTTTCTCTCTTTTGATCGAGCAGCAGATTGCCGATTCGCAAGTATCCTATATGCACAACAACATAATTAAACTATGAGAATACTAAATGAAACAAAAATCTAAAGGGAATAGTAATTACTAACATTAAAGCCTCTTTTACACAATTCCCTCAATCTCCTTCCGTTTCAAATGCTCAACATACAAAATTACTAATAGTTTTGCGCGAAACAGGAAGATTCTTAATGATCTCTAATTGTTCATAAACCATAAATGATCTCTAATAGTTCATAAATCATAAATGATCTCTAATTGTTCATAAACCATAAATGATCTCTAATTGTTCATAAACCATAATTAAATACAAATTTATCAATTGAAACTTCAAAACATGAGCATTATACTATGACATATTGACATCCCTTTTAACTCAAAAGATTCAAACACCATCAAGATCCCTGTCACTGAAGTATTGACAAATTTGCTTCAGGGAAAACCTAAAATCACAGAAAGGGTAGACTTTCCCCACAACCACGAACTCATACCGATGACAAGAAAATCACGTATCATGTAAAACACAATAATTGTCAAAAAAGAGTCGCACGCAAGCATAAATAACACAACCCTCCAAATTATGATCCATTTTTCCTTCCTCTCAAGCAAATCTACTACTCACTGTTTTAAAATAATTGTCACTTTTAGGATACATTAATTTTTCAATGAACCCAAAAAGTGAAAACAACAATTATTTTGAATCTGAGGCAGTGACAAAATACATCCATCTTAAAGCCTCTACATGGTTAGTCAAACGGATTCAACTTTTACTTCTCTAAGCAAATTCTTGGATATATTAATATAATGACCAATTAAGAGTATTGTGAATGAAAAAACTGAAAACTATCCTCCTACTAAATAAATGAAGCTCGAACTAAATTAGTCTAGAGTAGACTTTCAGGTAGTCAATGATTTAGACTTCAAAACAAAATCCAATCTGAACTTCAAAAAGTCCCACCTATTAACGAGCTTACTCAAAACATCAAAACCTAAATCTAAAAGACTCATAGCAACCAATCCAAATCCAAATCCAAATCACGATAATATGCATTTTGAAAAATTAAAAAGCAAAAATGATTGAAGACCTCTTAGCACGCTTGGGATCAACGGTCCAAAGCTCAGCGAGCTTATCAGGAGGCATAGCTTTCTTAGCATCCATGATCTCCCCGAACGACGTCGTAGAACCATCCACAGAGTTACTGTGCCTGTGCCTCGGCCTCGGAACCCCCTTCTCCGATTCCGTACCGTTTCCAATCGGATCCGATCCGTTTCCGGATCCGCCCGAACCATTCCCGAGCTTGTCCACGTCAATGTACGTCGTGAAGAGGTCGTCCTCCGATCCGATCTCGTCGAGGCTGGCGGTGGAGGAGCCGCCGGTGAACGGATCCGACGGCGAGAGGTCCATCATGTCGTCAGGTAAGCGGAAACTGACCTCGGAGTGAGCTCGGCGGTGGCCATTGGCGGCGGAGCGAATGAAGAGTGAGGAGGCTGAGGATGTTGCGGCGGTGGAGGGAGCCGGAGGAGGTAAGTGGGAAGCGGAGTTTGGAGGTGGTGGTGGCGGAGGCGTTGGTGGTGGATCTTGCATCTGTGTTGGTTATTGGAGCAAATTCCTATGCTTCTTGTTTGTCTTGAGACTTGAGAGTCACACAAACAACACAAGTGAATGAGTGCAATTCTCTGTCTTTCTTCCCTCCGCCTCTCTTTACTTCCAAGTTCCAGCAATTAACAATTCTCATAATACTAAAACTACGATGAAACATTAAAAAAGTTTTTTAAAATTAGGTAATTAATGAGAAATCAATAATCAAATTATCATCCAAAATTAATTAAGTTATCATTCATAACAAATGGATGATAATTTGATTATTAACTTTCTAATAACTCTCTAATATTGGCTCCTAAGATTTTCTTTATATCAAAGGTAGTTTGAATTGTCTTTTAAAAAAAAATCTTTTTTATGTATGTCTTATTTAAAAAGATCTTTTATTAATAGAATTTTTTTTTTTTTTAAAGCAACATATTATGATAGTTTCTTAAAAAAAATACATAATTTTTTTAAATAAAAGTAATTTTTTTCAGAAATGCATCCAAACGTTACAAATTTGATTAAAGTTTTTTTTTTTTAACAAAAAACTACTTTTTTCTTAAAAAAAACCAATCCAAACAACCACAAAAGCTATTCAAACTATTACGTTAATGGCTGATGTTTAGGTAGTTTTGACAAACAAAATTCATCTTTTATGGGTAGAAAGTTTTTTTCCTTTATTCATGAATAATGTTGTCAGCGTTCGAATCTTTTATGAATAGTTTTAGTCATTTTTTCTAATAATAATAACAACAATATGGGAAATTCATTTAATTTAATTTTTTTTTGGTAACATCATTTAATTTAGAGAATATACCTAAATTAGCCTCCGAAAAATTCTAAACTTGATATATTTGTCCTAACTAAAATTAATTATCGTTTAGTCCAAAACTTTTTATTCCTTAAGTCGAATTGATCCCCAAAACGTAATCTAACTTATATTCTTTAGCGACTAATTTGACTTATAAAACAAAAATTTATTGACTAATCTTTCTTATAAAACAAAAGTAGAGACTAAAAGATAATTAATTTTAGTTAGAAATTAATATAGTTAGTTTTAAATTCCTTAGAGATCAAAATGAGTATATACTCTATAATTTAATTTAGAATAGTTAAACTAATTTGTCCTTAAAACACTCCTTTTTATTAAATAAGGAGTATTGTGCTCCTTGTTAATTAAATAAACTTTAGCTCTCAATTTATTGTATTTTATATTAATAGTTCAAATTTAAAATTTAAAATTTAGAATTTAAGATTTAGAGTTTAAAGTTTAGCATTTAAGGTTCAGAATTTTAGACTTTAGATTTAGCATTTAAAATTTAGTGTTCAAAATTTATATTACACTTTAAAAATTAAAGAGCAGTGCACTCCATACTTTTACCAGAGCACACTAGTTTTTGCCAATTAACCAATATAACTAGCAATATGTTTATTGTTTTTTGTTTTCTAAGGTATTCCCTAGCCCAATAGGATAATAACTAATCTGTCGCGAATTTGAGTTTCAATTAAAAGTCAATTGTTGGTCAATAAATTGCTTCATGCACAATGCGATATTTATACTCCCGACACTTACTTAAGCATATTTTTATTAAGTCTAAAAATTTTTAGTATAATATTTGTGAATGATGTGTGCAATGTATAGTAAATGTGGTTGTAAAAGGATAAATTCATAAGTATAGAAAAAAATATGTATTATATTATATATATGGGCAAAAAAAAAATATTGATAACCAACAAAAAATAGTTAATAATCAGTTAATATTGTATTTTTAAAAAAAAAGAACATCTAAAGCCTAACAAAATAAAACATCTAATTTAAATTATTGATTAATAATGATTGAACTTTTATTGATTACCTATCATTATTGACGTGCAAATTCAGTGGATACATGCTGTCAAACAATGATATATTAAGATAGTCATGTAGCATTACTCAAATAATAAGTAGTAGTAGACTAATAGTACAATAAATATGGGTGGAAATAAATTAGCGGGTGAAAATAAATTAGCCAGTTGAGCCAAACTTATTCTCAGATGAGTTTCACATATGTTATAAATTATTAAAGGTTAATGTCAAATTAGTCTCTGAGATGAGTTATTCACTATATTTATCTTTAAAAGATTGTATAATTAAATTTGTTTTGAAAGATTAAAAGTTAATCATATTCGTCTTTTTATTACTTTATTTACAATTTTTGTTAACAAATGGCTATTTAAAACGTTAAGTGATAGGTCAATATCCTAAAATGATATTATCTTGATTATAAAGGCAAAAACAACGTCATTTTACATAAATAATAAAGATAGTTATTCAATTTTTATATTTACGGTAATTACACAAAATAGAAAAAAAGATATATGGCTTTTTAAAGTAACAGATTAAATATATAGCTCAAATATAGATTTGTTAACTCAGTTTTTTTTTCCGTCAATGTTATCTTCTTCTTACTCTTCTTCATTTTGTACAGAAACTTGCATCCATTTCGAATCGAACCTTGCTGCTATTTCGAACAGAAACTTACATTTCTTTGTGGTCTTTATTGTATTTTGTTTGATTCTACTTATGCTCTTATTCTTTTTCTGTAAATTCATTTTCATTTTTCCTACAAACTCCGGATATTTTGACCAATATTATGAGGACCGAACCGATAATTAAATCCAATGGCGGAGGGAAGGGGGCTAGCAGGGGCCATGGTCCCCCCAAAATTTTGATGCTTTGGATTCGTAAATCCTAGATCTCGGCAAGTATACCGAATCGTATCAAGTAATACCACGGTGAAGTGGGTATCGATCCCTCGAGGACTAAAGGACTAAGCAATCACTACTAATTAATTATTCTAATCAGATCGAATGAAAAACAGAGAGTATGTAGTAAGCAAGGAATTTCGAAAACTAAGTAGAAGAGAAATCATAATATTACTTGTGTTGTAAGTGATGATGAGAGCTGTTAAGAGATCTGGAGATGTTTTTCCCTTGAGGGCCAATGCATACATTCGAATACTAATTCTAGGGTTTCAGTTATCAAGCACAACGAATCTAGTTTAACTAATCCCTAATCTCTTAGTAACTTAGTTTCTATTTACCTAATCAAAAGCTAATCTCTTAGTCAATTAATCACATAAATAGATGAAGATCTAAATCTGATTCAAATCCTTATGAGTCTCAAAAGTGATCCTAGATCAGATTAAATGTCACTCTATCCCAACTAGTTCTAATCCAATTTTAACCCACAGAATTATTAGTTGCATAACAATTAGCTTGACTATCTCTAGCTAGACCTAATTGATAATGTGATTCAATTTCCAGCTAGCATAAACTAATAAATCTCTCAATCTAATTAATCTAGCCCTAGACAAGTTAAGAACACCTCTCAGTGATTCTAAACTATTGAGATGAAGAATAGAAAATCAAATTATGCATAGAAGATAACTGAAAATACCTCAATAAATTAATAAAGGAATGTACATAGTGACTACCTTATTATTGGGTGAACAGAGCTCCTCACACTTAACAATGGAGTAGTTTAGCAATTCATAATAAAAACTAGATCTAAGAATAATAGAAAACATCTGTGCTGAGATGCTGAGGTACTAACCCTAGTGGTTAGTTTTCTCTTTATATAACTAGCTAGATTCCTAAAAATCAGCTATCAATCAAATCTAAATCTAATCTATCTTATCTTAATCTTATCTTATATCTTAGCAATACTTATCAATCTTCTCTCAATCTTCAATCAATCTTCTCTTGATTCTTCCAATTATGCCCTTGATTAGTGAATAGAATTGATGCCCAAAAGATCTTGGATTTGAATTGGAATTAGTTAAAATGCTGGATTTGAAATTAGCCTCCACGTTATATGTGTAGCTCCCACGTATAACGTGGAGCTTCTGCCTGAAATCCTACTTTGAAGTTGAATTGCCCACGTTATACGTGGGGGAGCTCACGTATAACGTGGGCTTTCTGTGATATTCTTCCAATTTGATGAATTGGCCCACGTTGTACGTGAGTGCTTCACGTACTACGTGTGACTTCTGTGATTTTCTTCTAATTTCTCACGTTATACGTGAGTGAATGGCGTATAACGTGGGGCTTCTGGATTTTTCTTCATCTTCTTTGCTTCAATCTCTCTTCAAATGGTCTTCTATTACCTAAAACTCTTAGTGAATTTCTATAAAACACAAACACAACTCAAAAAACATCAAGTTTGTTTGATTGACCAATTAATAAGCATAATTTCACAAAGAATAACATGATTATAAAGAGAAATTGAGACTAAAAACAACATAAGATGCATACGCATCAAATTTTCAACAGCTTCATATATATATGGCATAATTACTCTTAATGTAAAATTTGATATTTTTCATACTATAGTCTTATAAATATGAATGAGTTAATCAATAATATTATATAATCAATAAAATTTATTATTTGAACTAATATTTAATTAACAAACATAGCTTTATATGTAATATTTAAAGAATATGAAATTAACTATATCTTAAACTATAAATTTTAAAAACTAAATTATAAATTGTAGTAAACCATAAATTCTAATAGATAAAAATAAAGAATTGATTAATATTGACAAAAAAATACTTTGTAATATTTTTCTAAATTAATTGTAATACAAAAATTTAAGCTAAAAATATTGTCAAATTCAAAAAGAAAAATTAGTTATAAGAAAAATAATACTATACGATCAACATATACAATTTATTATTTTTTTATTAATAGTTAATCAGTAATATATAAAAGTGTTGGTTAAAAATATAAAATTAAATTATTGATTAAAAAGTATCAAACAACTAACTAAACACTGGCCAATATAAATTAAAGTGGCTAATTTAAGTGTTTCTCTTCTAAGAATTTGACACACTTAGTGTTAAAATCCCGGTTCTTCCATTTATTAAATCGATAGATACACACAATAACTGATTCAAAGATTTAGTGGTTAACCTAGGTCAAAACAATTTACTTAAATATATAATAAATTATATAAAATATAACGTAAAATTATTTTAAATATAATATAAAATAAAAAATGTTTTTGTCCTAAAAATCAGACTAAATTAACCCATTCACTAATTTTTACAAATATTTTACAATCTAATTTTCTGCTAAAATCAAACAGATCAATAAACCAGTTCCTAATTAACTCGGTTAAATTGATCGATTCGATTTTCATAGCATTGTATTTTACTCTTGCTAGCATTTCAAGAACTTTAGATTACTTCGAATTTTGCTCATCGCCATCAACAATTCTAGCAATTCATCACTAGGAACAATTACTTAAATGATTATCTAAATGAAAAAAATTACCATTGGTTAGCATTCCACGTATCAGAATTAAGTTCTATAATTTTTATTATTATTATTTTATAATTATAGTAGCATATCTTGTTGAGATAGAGTTGGGAATGCAATACTATTCAATTCTCCCCAACCTAAAATATTAAAAATATGTGTTTTTTATGTACATCATTTTCAATGGCCATGTAGCTGCACATGCACAATCATGTGACTCAGTTGAAAAGGTGCAGTGGTTTGTCACTTTATACTGTTCATGCATGAATTGGTGTTCTGAGTTTTGACCTTGGAAAAGGAAAAGCTTGCTCTTCATATTATCATATGCAATCGTGTAGGTGTGTAGCTGAAAATGATTTAAAGTAAACATCTGCACCCAATATTCAAATTCAAGTTGAAAATAATAAATACAAGTTAGCTAGATCTAGGGGGAAGGATTTAAACCAAGAGGGGGAAAAAACTGTGGAAAGTGACAAATTAATGCATGTCCGGGAAAGATAATTTAAAAAAAAAAAATTTTGTGATAATTATTTTTGAAAATAATTTGTATGTTACTACTACTAATAAAGTGATAATTGACACCTTATCCAATATTTAAAAAATAATCTACAGATTAAACGTATAAAATATATATTAAAATATAAATGAGTTAAAAATATATTTGTAAATACAAATATATGATGACTAATTTTTAATATATATATATATATATATATATATATATATATATATATATATAATATTTTTTTACTTGTAAAACTATAAAATCATAGGTTGCCCTCTCTAAAAATATTTCTATAACATTTTTATTAAATAACTATATTTCCAAGTTTTATTTTTTGGACAGGTATTTCCAATTTTTTTGAGTCATTATATTTACAATTCATAATATCTGTTACTTATTTTAACTCAATTATTTAGTTTAACATTTATGCAAAATGAAGTTCTTAAAAAAAAAAAAACCTATATTGTTTCATTATTATATTAATAAGTTTGTCCGAAAAGTTTAGAATAAATGTTATTATTATTTGTTCGATAATGACTATTGTATATATTTGTATAAATTATTTTTAATATGAAAAAATATAAATATTAGCACAAAAAATTTATTTTTTTGTACTAATATTTATATTTTTTCATATTATTAATGGTGTATATGAAAGTGTACTGTGGTACATTAATATTAATTCTTGTTATATATGTTTTATTTGTATTTGACCTTCAAATATTTCAAAAGCGATTCAATATTATTCTACCATCAATTTAATAAGAGTAAAACCCCTCCCCAGTCCCTGAACATTTGCTAATTGTACTTTGCCACCCTTTAACATTTGGAAAACCCAAACCGGCCCCGAAACAAATAAGAAAATGGACTCTTAAACCCACGTTACTGGCTGGGAGCAGGTAACATTGTGACGTGTCAGTGGTGCATATGAGGTGGCAATGGCACTGCCAAGTGTGCAATTGTGCACGTCTAATTGAGACTCATAAACCCATAGGCCCATTCTAAAACTACAATGTGTTAATTATGTTTTCAATTGAACCCTAATTTGGTGAAATCCCTCTTTCACCTTCGAAGGTTCACCACCGAAAATGGGCATGGAAGACAATGATTGAAGATCATTTGGAGGAGATAAAAGGACTCTGATGGAAAGCTGTAGTGCTACGATTGGTTCTGGAGGGACTGGAGGGAGCATTGGTGGAGTGTCGTCGAAGATGATGAGTAAGAAGTTTGTAGCACCGATCTGCAGCTGCGGAGATTATGCCATCTTGTTTCAATCGAAGACTTCATCTAATCCCGACAGGCTTTTCTTTGGATGCCAACATTTTAAGGTAAGATATTCTCCCTAATTTCTGTTGTGCCTGCATTTGTCCGTTGCTCAAAAAATTGGTCTGGAATGTGTTGCAGAGAAAGGGGGCAAACTGCAAATATTTTGTGTGGCTAGATGAATATGTTGCTTGTTTCCAAGACACTGAAGGGGGTAATTCCGGAGTAACTGCTGACCCAATTGAGAGGATTGAAGAGAGAATTGCTTCATTGGAGACTATGTTGACAGTTGAATGCAAGAAGTGGGCAAGAGCTGCTGAGC
>JASCZI010272604.1:12158-28865 GCA_036250425.1 Stylosanthes scabra | reverse complement strand
TCGGGCGCGGGTATAGAACCGACGCATGAGCTCATGACCTGCACTAGGATCAGGCATGCATCATATTGGTTGCATATTATGCATTATCTGTGGTTGCTCTCTTTGTACGTTTGTTATCTGTAATTCAATTATTTGTACTTCTTTGATTGTGATTGAATACTTCTTTAATTGTGACTGATTTTGTATGCTAGTAGTTAAACTTAGACGCTTAAGCTAGTTCCGCGTAACCCATTTGTACCTCTACTGAGAATACTAGATTTTTACCCCTTTTTTTTTTCTTTTATTTTTACGTTAGTAGATGGAGACCGAGATCATATCTGATGAAGATATAGCCGATGTTGCTGTGATAAAGAAAGTAGCTGAGATTTTCTTCGATCGCATGTTAGAGATGTATCTGCAGTTTGAACGATGCTTCTTCTAGATATATTTATGTCTGCCATCGTTTTGGATTAATTTGAGTGTGCTTAGTTATAACAACCCTCGCTATAGTATATGTGTTTCCGAGGGATAAGACTTTACTGCTTTTTAGTCTGATGTATAGGTATTTGAGACCCGGTGTGGGTTATATTGTATTATATATAATATATATATATATTGAGTCTTTGTGATGATTTGCAACTTTTATGATAAATGATGCTTGAATTTCGTTATATTTTATTTTATCAGTTAATATTAACATTCTAGTATTTTACGGTGACTAACGACAGGCTTATAAGATATTAAATAATATGAGTACTAGGGTTAGAGGTCGTGACAACCTAACTCTTAGCATTGGTCATGACGTGCTAGAAGTTGGGATGTTACAGGCGAGGTATATGGAAGTTGATGGTGAAGAAGACCCAACATATGTAATTTTTCATGAGTAGCATTCCATAGAAAAATTTGAATTTTAGACTGCACTTTTAATCCCCAAATCTTATTCCAGATTGTTGAATTTCACATTAGTTGGAGTTGTTTAATCGAGTCATGATTGAAGCTGTACGCTACCAAATAACCTGAGGAAACATCATACTTCTTTCGATTGTTGTAAATCCACTGCATTTTATCATTACCATCATCATTCAAGGGAATGGATAGGATACAAGCACGAATCACTGTAGGGAAAACTGCTTCAATCAGGTCTCTATTCCACTGTCTTTGCACTATAAGTAAATCCTTCACCAATAAACTGTTGAATACTGGCTATTTTTGGGACTAATAATGAATGGGTAAGGTGGAGAAAGCCAAGAATCCTGCCAAATACGAACATTAGAACCAGAGCCAATACACCATCGTAATCCTCTTTCAATCACCTTTCTACCCTCCAGTAAACTCTGCCAGCCCCTAGAAGGATAGACATCTTTTTCAGCTAGTAGAAGCGTAGTTAATCGAAAGTATTTACCTTTAAGCAACTGGGTAAGTAAGGATTGAGGAGTAGTAACAATTCTCCAAAATTGCTTACCTAAAAGCGCCAAGTTTTGTGCTCTCAGGTCTTTAAAGCCTAAACCACCCTCTTTCTTCCGTCTAGTCATCTTGTCCCAACTAATCCACGCCATTTTTCATTTTGTCCCTTTTTGACCCCATCGAAACTACATCAAAATTCGGTGAATGTCACCCAACAATGAATCTGGCAATCTAAAATAGGACAAAGTATGAATAGCTTCTTCAATTGCTTTAATTAACACGTGCCTACCACTTGTAGGTAATAAGTTTCACTTCCAAGCTTGCACTCTCTTTTACATCTTGTCCTTAATAGCACCAAATGTAGCATTTTTTTATCTTTGAACAATCGAAGGTAATTCGGAATATTTATCTTGAGCCCTGTCATGAGCAATACACAAGGAGGATGCCAGGTGCTACCGAAGATTATTAGGGGTATTCTGGCTAAAGAAAACCGCTAACTTATTGAGATTAACCTTTTGACCACTAACCATTTCATAGGCATTGAGAAGAGACAACACATTAGCACATGAAACCTTCGTAGTTTTATAAAAAAGAATAGAGTCATCCGCAAAATGTAAATGGTTGACACCAGGGCACCGACGATGAATTTGAATACCTTGAACAATCCTGTTTTGTTCCACCTCGTGTAGCAGACAGGAAAATTCTTCTGCACGAAAAAAGAAAAGATAGGGAGACAATGGGTCACCTTGATGGATACCCCTTGTTGGCCTAAAATAGCCAAAAGATTGACCTTCCACAAGCACAGAGTAAGAAACAATAGTGACTGATTCTTTGATCCAAGAAATCCATCTAGTGCCAAAGCCCATTTTCTCCATAATAAACCATAGAAAATCCCATTCGACTCTATCATAAGCCTTACTCATATCCAATTTAATTTCCATTTCATACTCATACCCGATATGTTAGTTTTGAGATAATGCATAAGTTCATGAGCAATTAGGATATTGTCAAATATTAATCTACCCTTTAAAAATGCACTCTAATTTGGGCTTATAAGTAAATTCATGAACAGCCGAAGTCTATGTACTAGAATCTTAGAGATAATTTTATAGAAAACCAAGAATTGACTAATAGGTCTGACCTGTGTCATATCTCTATCATTAGGGATTTTCAGTATTAGGCAAATTTGCATATGGTTAAACCCCTTAAGCATCTTATCACTGCCAAAGAAAATTCTTACTGCTTTAAAAACATCCACTTCAACAATATCCCAATAGAACTGGAAGAACTTTGCCATAAAACCATCATCTCCGAGGGCACTTTGTTAACAAACACTAAAATAGCCTGCTTTGACTCCTCCATTAAAAATGTCTTAGAAGTCTCTGATTCATGGAAGCTGTAACCGGAGCTCTAAAGTCAGAAAAACATCCTCAGGGTCCATTTGATTAGAGGCTAAAAATAAATTATTGAAATATGTCTCGGCCACATATGTGATGCTCTCTGGGTCCGAGGCTATTCACCATTAGTTCCAACTAGTCCCCAAATTTTATTCTTTCGGTTTTTAGATTGGAACTTCTGATGAAAAAACCTTGTGTTTCCATCACCTTCCTTGAGCCACTTACATCTTGATTTTTCCTTCCAAAAAATCTCTTCCCTAATAAGCTCATCCTCCAATTGATCTTCCAATTCAACTAATTCAACACCTCCGTGAGTACCATCATTACGCATCTGATTTATCTTCAAGGTTAGCTCATCAATAGCTTTCCTTGAATCAGTTTGATTATGTTACTGCCAATGAACAAGCCGGTGACGATAAAGCTTTAGTTCTGAGCTAAAGACCACATAGGTGAACCATGAAAAACTGAACCCCAAACCTCTTCTATAATCTTCTTTATCTCCTCCACTTCACACCATCGTGCTTGGAATTTAAACCTTCTCTTTGTAGTTCAATGTGGAGGATCTGAATCAAGAAGGAGGGGAGGGTGATTTGATCCACTTTCAGATAGAGGTTGAACCATGGTTGCATCATACGTATTCCTCCACCTCTGTCCAGCCAAGAACCGATCAAGCCTCCCTTTAATTAAATTATCCCCAACCTTTTTATTAGACCAACTGTAGCGTTGGCCTAGCATACCAAAGTCCATCATCTCATTATCATCAATGAACATATTAAAATTATTAATAGAAGCCTCTGAACGAGGGTTCCCACCTTCCTTCTTATCATGATTTCTTATAGAGTTGAAATCATCCAATAAAACAACATTGCCGTCAAATTGTTGAAGCTGAGCTGAAAGTTCTTCAATCGTCCCACCCTAATTTGATCCTTAGTGCTTAGATAAACACGGACAAAACCAAACTCCAAGCTTCGTCTCTCATCTTTTACCAAATCTAAAATTGAAAAGAGTTCTGAGATAGAATTCTCACTTTCACCCAATCCTTCTAAGCTAAGGCAAGTCCTCCTGATAATCTACTTGGGTCCACCAAAGTGAAACTAGAATAGCCACAAAGATCTTAATTTGCACTCCACAGTTTGAGAATGATTTTTAGTTTCACAAAGAAAAACCATCTTGGGGAGTGGGATTGACACATCCCTTTGAGACGGTGGATTGTCAGGGGTCTTCGCAAACCCCGACAGTTCCACATTAGGGTTCCACTGAACGGCTGGCACCCTCCACCATCTTCAGATCCATTGAATTGCCAAGAACCAAACTTTCATGCCCCAACTCCATTTCTGCTGTATTTTCTGCCCTTGTTTTAATCCCACACATTTGGTCCACACTTTTCTATCCTGTTCTGGCCATATGTTTCATACGTTTGAACTTAATAGTATAGGCAATACGCTGCTAATTGTTATTATGATTTTCAATGGGCACGTTTTCTTAAGTCAAATCAGCAGAAGTAGAAACATGGTGGGGAAGAAGAGTTTGATTAGCAACCGAGGCTATAGCTTCTTTGTCTTCCCCTGCATTTTCCTTATCTACATCACAACCACCTTTTATCATTAGCCTAGGGCACTTATCTCTATCTTTAAAATTCAACCCCGAGAAGCCTTCAATGACACAGTTCGGGAGATGCTTCTTATGGCATGCGCTCTACGTTTTGTTGACGCCATCATTCTGCTGAACCACATTCTCCTTTAATTCCACCGTTTTGCCTATTTGAGCTGCCCGAATCCATTCCTGATTTGATCTTTTCGTAGAGTATCATTCTTTGCATCTGCCATAAACACGGGGCAACCTTTGTGTTCATGGCCTATGGAAGAGCAGTAGGTACACATAGTCCCCAGCCTCTCGTATCTAAGGACAACTTCAATTAGCTTTCGATCAGGGCCAGCCACCTTAAGAAAATCTTTTACTGCATGGTTGCAATTCAACTCAACCCTTGCCTTGATTATTCTTGATTCCTTTCCTTTGATATCAAAGAAACCAACATCAACCACTCTATCAATACCTCCCCTTAATTTGTGAGCCACTTCTAGAGTCTTGAACGATTCTGGCATGCCCCAAAATTGAATCCAAACTGGTAAGATGGTGATCAGTTGCTCCTTTAGTTTAACACCATTTTCCATCATTGTACGTGTAAAACATACATAGTCTTTAAATAACCATGGAGCCCCTTTTTCAATTTTCATCACATCCAATTACTTATAAAAAAGAATTGAAATTGATTATGACCAATTGCCTCAACCGGAAGCCCTTAGGCCTTCCCCAGAGCCCCCTCCATTGTACCAGTAGAGAAAGACTTTTTAGTAAATAGTTTACCAATCAAACTATTCAAATAGTTATTAACTCCAGCCCTTATATCCTCCTCATTCAATTATATCAAATCATCATTGTAATCCTCACACAGATCTTCCCTTATTTTCTCCATACTTTCACCAAGATAATAAAAGAGATGATGTAGAAGGAAGGAAGAAGAAAGTGAGAATAGAAGAGAAAGAAAGAATTGTTGTTGTCGTTGACCTAGATGGCACAAAAGCTCTGTTAGATTTAAAACCCTAGAAGAGCACGTTGACCTAAACAATTATATTATGTAATTATTTTCATATTGTAATAAAAATAGAGTAATGCTAGATAACAAATAAAAATTCAGCCAACAACTTATTATGGAAAGTGAATCCGGTATAATTGGGAATCAGGTGTTCCTATGTTTTTATTTGTTAATCTTAATTGATTTTAATTATAATATATATATATATATATATATATATATCAACAGCTAAAAACACAGAAACACATGAGTTTCCAATATACTTGATACCCTTCCTATATTATGATATGTCCCTCTCTTATTTGGGAGAAAACAAGTACGAGTTAAAACTTAAACTGGTCCCCGAAATTTGAGCTCCAACTCAAATTGACTCATAAAATTTAGAGTTACTCAAAATGGTCCTTGACTTTTGCAAACGTAACTCAAGTTGGCCCTCAATCTCATCTTTGTTAACATTTTGCCTACATGAACCGTTAAATGACATGATTAGAATATGATACAACGTTATTTTTGTCATTGTAACGTAATAGGAGCACCGAATGCGAGAAAAAGAAGAGTATAAAGAGGTAATGAATTAGTGAGTAATAAAGGGGTAACTTAACATGAGTTTTAAATGGTGTTGTTTTGTCTCTATCACTCCACAATAACAAAAATAGTGTTATCTCATATATTTATTATATCATTCAACGGTCTATATAGTAAAATATTAACGAATATGAAACTGAAGACTAACTTGAGTTATATTTATAAAAATCAAAAATTATTTTGAGTAATTCTAAATTTTAACAAATTTGAATTGAAACTTAAATTTCAGGATCAATTGGAATTTTAACTCAGGTAAGTACTTTTGACGTATGCACATAGATTATCACGAAGTCGTGTGCACAAGATAATTGAAGATAAAATGACTTCAATTGAGGAAATGAGTGTGGTCATTTGTTTACATGCATGCAAGCGACAGAAGGTGACTGTTGACTACCTCACAAGTCACAATACCCGTGTCTTAATAATTAACAATTACCATAGATAAATGGGAAAGAAAATGAAATTAAGTTCATATTCGTGAGGACTAAAGTTACATCATGACCTTTGAGATTGGGTTTTTCACTAAAATAACCTCTATTGTAATTGTATTATTTTAATGGCTGATATTAAACACCGGATACCATAATCACTTCTGGCCTAATATAATTGTTTAAAATATACACGAGAATATGTATCACATATCATATCATATATTATCCCGTCAATGCTCTAGATCATTCCTAGGCATAAAATAAATGTATTATAAATTTCATATTTATTATATTCCATTAAACTTACTTTTCATTTTGGATCGATATTATAACTTAACTATCTAAAAAAATCTCATGTCTATTAAAAATATAGTGTGAGTTTATAAATATAAAATATTTTTTAACTCATGATCTAGTTTTTGAGATTGAGTTACATTCATTTAATTTTAATTTTGAGAATAATTTGTCACAAAAATAACCTTTTTAGAGACAATTTTTTTTTTAAACAACAACCTTATTATATTGTTGAGAAAACTTAAAATTCCATAGAAACAATGTAAAAAAATTGTATTATCTTTTTAATATTTTTTTTTATATATAAACAGAGGATTAAAGTCTTGTGCGAAAAACTTGTATCGATAAATAAAAAATAAAACATATATAAAAGACTTAATGATTCAAAAGTAGATTACAATTTCATGATGTTTAATTTTAAAAATTGTGCTAAACCGAATATACACTACACACAACTTGTCACGTTCTATGTAAACAGTTTAAGGGTTAATAAGTAATAACATAGTGCATGCTCCTATTTTTGGTGTAATGTTTTATTTGGCATATAATAAATAATAAATAAGTTGATTAGATTTGATTGGATAAAATAGGTATACACTTAAAATTATTGAATGTAATAATAAAGCACGCATCTTCAAACATATTTTACACAACTTATAAAGGAAGCCAAAAAACTTACATCTACATCTAATAATCAAAGTATTTACATGTATGCAAGCTTCTTGCTGATAATCAAATTGCTAGCTAGCCCAAGCAACATTCACTGTAACAAGAACCTGCATGCCAATTATTATTTACAAAAAAGCTTAGGATTATATATTTATTGTTTTCATCTTCATATTAGAAGCAGATATAAAGGCGAAATAATAAAAGCAAAGCAAAATTTGTTCCTGTACTTACTATGGAAGCTTATGATAATTCAGGAAATGGACATGAGCATGTGGATCACAATGTCATGGAATTGATTTAGAAATCTGAAATAAGCATGTCTGAATCTTCTGTTGAAGAAAATAGCACCAAGTGCTCCCAAAAGCTTGTGGCAAATCCAATTCCCAACCCCATGAAAAACCATGACCACACCTCAGAGTTATCAGCATCATCATCACCATCTTCTCTCTTGGGTTTTCTCATCTTGTGGGCAGATCTTTGTGAGTGGAGGTCCACAAAGTAGCTAAGGTTTGTGAAACCCTCAAGTTGCGTCCCTGATGGGATTTCGCCTTCAAAATTGTTGCATGAGAGATTCAAGCTTTCAAGAAAAGACATACTAGACATGGACAGAGGTGAAAATAAGTCGCTTGAGAGATCAAGGGATTCCAGTTTTGTCAAATTGCCAAGATCCTGTGGAACCATTCCCATCAATTGATTGTGGGATAGATTTAAAGACTGCAATTTGGTGAGCATAAATAACTCTGATGGTATTGTTCCTTGAAAGATCAATGAGGTATATTGAATGTAGATAACGTAATACTATGTGTTTTGTAACTAGCGTAAAATATAAATAAGTGAAACTTGTCTTGCTATATTTTGAGTCGCTAGGAACCATGAACTTATTTTTTTCCAAACCCAAAAAGATTAGCCTAGACAATGAGCCTATTGAGTGAGGAATTTTGCCTCTCAAGTTATTGTTCCCCAGGTTAACTTGAAGTAAAGATCTCCAATTCATGAAACAATTTGGAATCTCTCCTGATAATGCATTATCAGATATGAACAAAGTCTCTAAATTCCATTTCCCCTTAACCTTTTGGCATAAGAAAGGAGAAATGTCAGATAAATTGTTATAAGACAAATCCAAATGAGTCATATTCTGTGTCACTTGAGGCACACTGCCACTCAATAGCATAATTACAACTTTGGAATCAAGCAACACGTTTGACATATCAGCATTGATGGAATTGTTTATTAAGTTCAAGACTTCAAGTTGAGCAGTAAACTTCCAGAACTTGCCAAGAGGTTGGAATGAAGCTCTGGAGTTTCCAATGTATAGAACTTTTAGAGAACTTTGTGTATATATCCATGGTGGAAATTTGGGACCAAGGTACTCCAATGCTAAAACTTGAAGTTGAAAAGGAGGGTTCCATTTAGTATCCAAGTCAAAGATTAAGGATGTTGAACCTAAACCTAAAATCTTTAACTTGGAAAGCAAATGAAAATCTTTTTCAGAGACTATCCCTGTCAAGTTATTTGAATGGAGACGCAATTCAATCAAGGAAGATGATAAATTTCCCAAAATTGTTGAAATTGGACCATTGAAAGAATTATGAGAAAGAGCAAGTACTTGCAGTTGATCAAGTTGGCTCAACCAATCTGGAATGGGACCATCAAGATCATTATTATTCAAATACAAGGATTCAATGCTTTGATGAAATTTTGGCAGTGTTTGAGGCAGTTGGCCATGCATGAAATTTTTAGAAATGTCAATATATGAGATGTCACTAAGATTGAATAACCAAGCAGGCAAGACTGACGAGAACTCATTAAAAGCAAGATTGAGAAACTTAAGGGAAGTGAAATTAGCATATTGAAGAGATGGATTGATGTTTTGAAGTTGACACTCCTCTAAGTGTAACTCTGAGAGTGAAGAAAGTGAGGCCATTGATTGAAGCCAATCAATTTCCTTGTAAAGATCAATACCACTTAGATCAAGATTTGTGGTGATCTAGCATACTATACTATAATCATTGAAAAGATGATAATTATATGCTAAATCAAGATAATGGATGTTGGAGGAGTCATTACATGTCTTGTTATGAATAGAATCATAACTATATTGGATAGTTTTGAAATTATTATTGCTCAAATTCAAGTAACTTAAATATTCAATGCCCAACAATGAAGACATGTCAAATTCACCTGATAAACAGTGCCATTTCTCATTATCTTTATCAAGAATTTCGTCAGATTGGATTGTATCGCAAGGGAGATGAAGCTCTGTAATGTGTGTGATGTTATCACTTATCACAATGAACTCCTCTCCATTCGCAGCAATCTTTTTCATCGGTAGACCAAGACGAGAGTACGCCAGAGGGATCAGTGCTCTCTTCCTTCTCATCACACTGAAAGATCCTGGAATTACACATAACTAGTGATGATGAGTTCAAGATGATTGTAGATAGTAAACAAAACAAAATGATTGCAATTTTGTTGGGATAGGAAGTAGCCATATTGGTTGCACAACAAAATGATGGTGGGAACTGGGAAGGTAATTCATTGCTACGCCCATGACACAGAATTTATAAGTAAACTAGTGTTGGTTGAATGAGATTGTTGACTGGTTGTTAATTAAAACAAATATTGGTTATAACTTATAAATATTTTCTCAATAAGATAAGTCATCAATAACTAAGTCTTCCTGGATAGATGACTTTGAAATTAAAAGAAGCTAAGCACATTCAATACACTATTGTGACAAAATTTCCACAACTTCTAAGACATGCCTGCTGTGAAGTCAACAATCACTCTCAATTATTTTCTTTCTCAAACAGTGAGTCAGTGACCATTTTCCATGATTGAATTAATCGTTTACCATTAATTTCTCTTGTACACACGACTTTGAAATAATTAACCTGTGTAATATGAAACAAGAGGGACATATCACAACATCAGTGCCAAATTGAGTTACGATATTTGTGCTGCTTTTTTTGACATTGTGCCTTTCATAATAAATATGTAATATTTTAAAAGAAGAAAGGTGCATATACTCTTCAGAGTTATGCACTTTAAGAAGAGCAAAGAATTCGGGTGCAAACTTTTCTATATCAAAGATCTTCATGTGAGTATTCCCTACGTAATAATATATTTTAATAAATAAACTAGGCTAATAATACATATAATAAATTAAATTAAGGGTAAAAGATACTACTCTATCTATTACAAGACTTAAATAATCTAGACTGTTATAGAAATAGTAGAATATAGACTCTAAGAATTAATGTCTATATTGTATTTGGCAATAATACATACAGGACACGTAATGACAAGATTAAAATTTAAAGTAAAAAATATTTTTATCTTTTTAAAAAGAATAACGGTGGAATAACAAAAACATTTTATGGATAAGAAAGGAAAAATTTTAATTAAAAATCTCATATCCATTAGTGTTCTTCATTCAAAATGGACATAAAGAAAAGAAAAATTGTGTCAATCACGCTATGTTTAGCATTCATGTCTTTATTATCAAACAAGTTTTAATCTATCAATGTCTTATGTGTCCTACCCCAATAACAAATATAGTAGCTTAAAAATAATGTTGTTTTGATTTATAAGAGTTATTTAGATGAAAATAATACTATTTGGGTTATTAGGTGTAAATGTAGAAGTTGTACAGTTATTCTCACTATTCACGCAAAAGAGTACTTCTAGATACTAAATATTCTATATGATTAATCGTTAACAAAAATTATTAATGAAGTGATAGAGGGATGTATATGATTAATTTTTAATATTTCAAAAATTAATTTGAGCAGTTTTGACAAACAAAACTCAACTTTTATGGGTAAAAAATATTTTTCCTTCCTTTATAGGTAATTTCATCAGCGTCCAAATATAATTTTTGATGAATAGTTTTTGTATTTTTTTTCCATTTTTGGACTATTTATTTCCTTTTGATCTAGTTTGGGTGTTGTAATTTATTTTCTCTTCTTATTATTGGAACCAAATATTTTTCACTCAAAATATAAACCCATGTATAATCATAATTTTCTATTGGTACCAAGTGAGACTAGTTCGGTTGGTGCAACACTAGTTGTTAGGACTCTCTTTTCCCAATGTCCCGCGTTCGATATCCACCCTTATAAGACATAAAAAAAAATTTTATTGGTTAAATTAACCCATAAGTCTCTATAGTTTCATAAAATTTTCAATTAAACCCTTATATATTTTTTTTTAATTAGGTCCCTATATTATTTTAAATTTTGTAATTAAGTCCCTGTCATGACGAAAACGTTAGAATTAACGAAAGATTTCATCTCTAAATTGGATATATCACAAAAACTAATGGTTAACTCACTAAATATGATATTTCTCTATATTTTAGAATGATAAAATAAACATTCTTTCTCTTCTTTAGCATACTTTAAACTTTCTAAACATATGCGACTTTGATTCATATAAGTTGAAAATATTTTCAAAGAATATTGATAAAAAAGGTAAATAAAAAATATATTTAGGTGAGTATAAGCCTTACGTAAAATATAAGGTACAAGAATAATGGAAAATTCACATTTATAAATGTTTTGTTTTAACATTTATTATTAATAAGAACCTAATTACAAAATTGAAAATGATATACGGGACTCAATTGAAATGAAAAAAAATATAAGAACCTAATTAAAAATTTGGTGAAACTATAAGGACTAACAAAGTAATTAAACATTTTTTCTATTTTCTGTCCACTCCAAATAAAACCCACATAAAATATAATGAGCATTTGTTTATAAATTTACATTTTTGTCCTCACAATAACTTCTCCATTTCCTCCCATTTACCTTACATCAAACAGAACGTTAGTATAATTAATTAACTAAGACATAATTTACTTCTCTTAATAACATAAATGTCATTTGTCATTGTAAAACTAGCTGGTCAAACCCTCGGCCACTTTTAGGCTTTTAGCCATGGGTTATGTGGTCATCGGAAAAATGCAACCTAATTAATTTTGATTTTTTCATTATCCTCACCGTATAATCTTATCTTAATCCTATCTTATCTTAATCTTAATTTTATTTTAATCTTATCTTATCTTAATAGTATACAATTGGAAAGCTCAATTACTGACGTGGTGGCTAGCGATTGATTTTAGGAATTAAATGCTTAGGTGTCTTCATTAGAATTTTTATTTTTCTAATTATTTTTAATGGTGATATTTTAATGTGTTTAAAATTTTAAATTTCAAATATAAGATACGATTATTGAGTAATCTTAAAATGATTTATTTTTTAATTAAATTATTTTATTTTATTTTTATAGAGTTGTTGAGAAATTTTAAATAAAATTTTTTATATATTTATTTTTTAAATTAATTATAATTAAAATTTTAAATTTTAAATTTCAAATATAAAATACGGTTGTTGAATAATCTTAAAATGATTTATTTTATAATTAAATTATTAAATTTTATTTTTATACGGTTGTTGAGAAATTTCAAACAAAATTTTTTATATATTTATTTTTTAAATTAATTGTAATTAAATTTAAAATTTTAAATATAAAATATAGTTAATGACATAACTATAAAATGATTTATTTTTATTTTTATTGCCATGTCCCGCCTATTCAAGCAATCTTAAAATTCTCTCTTGTACTAGCAACCCACAAGTTGGTAGGTTGGTGGGCTGCCTGAATTTTTTTTAAAATTACTAAAATATAATAATAATAATAATAATAATACATTATATCGAGAAAATTTGTGTATTGTAGAAAGGGAGAGAAAAAGATGGGAAGAGAGGGAGAGAAAGGGAGCGAAAAGAGCAAGGGAGAGAGAGAAGGAAAGAGGGAAAGGGAGAGAGAGGGATAAAAGAAGGAAAGAGGGAGAGAGAAATAGTGAACGAGAAATAAAGAATTAAAGAGAAAAAAGGAATGAGGGAGAATGAGAAAGAGATAGTGAAAGAGAGATAAGGAATTATAGAGAGATGGAGGGAGAAGGAGAAATAATAAGGGTGAGATAAAGAAATGGAGAAACAAATAGATGAAGAAAGAGAGGGTGGAAGAGAGAGGGGGATGTAGTGAGGGAGAGATAGAAGGAGAGAGGGAGAGGGGGAGTAAGGGAAAGAAAGAGGGGGAGAGAGCGAGGGAGAGAAAATGAGATAAAAAGAGAGGGAGAGAAAAGGGGAAAGAGAGACGGTAAGAGGAAAAAAATTAGAGACAGTGAGAGATAAGAAAATAGAGAGAGAGTGAGAGAGTGAGGGAGAGGGAGAGAAAGCGAGGGTAAGAGAAAAAAATTGAGAGAGAATAAGAGAGAAAATGAGAGGGAGATCGAGAAATGGAGAGGGAGGGATCAAGGGAGAGAAAGTCAGAAAGAGACAAATAGAGAAAGAAATAACGAGAGAGAATCAGAGGTGATGAAAAAGGGGAGAAAAAGAGAGAGAGGGAAGGAGTGAGGGAGAGAGAAAGAGAAAGAAAGATGCAGAGAGAGAAAGTGAGAGGGGGAGAGAGAAGGAGAAAGAAAAAATAGAGAGAGCAAGAGAGTGAGGAAGAGTGAGATAAGGCGGAAGCGAGAGAGAGTTGGAGAGGGGAGAGAGAGTGGGTAGGAGCGAGGGAGAGGAAAAAAAAGGAAAAGAGAAGGGAGAGTGAGATACGACATAAGCGAGGGAGAGAGAGTGAGAGAGGGAGAGAAAATGAGATAGAGCAAGAGAGAGGGGAGAGAGAGAAAGAAAGAATGAGAGAAAGGGGGAAATGAGGGAGGAAAAATCATATGTTTTAGAATTAGGTTCCATGATAATATTTTTATTTATTATATTGATTATATCATCAAAATGACAATGTTATATCAAACTTGATAGACTATTTCTTATGAATCACTATGTTCTAATTCAATTTGCCATATTAAACTAGATAATAAAACCCGTGCATCGCACAGGTTAAACACTAGTTTTCCTTTAATTTTGACATGATTTGATTCGCGACCGCAAAACCTTTAACCAAATAATGCAACCTGTCTCATCAGCCAATAGCACCACTCACAGAGGAGGCACCAGTACTTATGGTGCCAACACAGCCAACATCCATTTCTTACTCAAGCATTGAACAGGAACCCTTTTTAGTACAGTCACTTTGTAGTTTGTATTGTTCCAAAATTAGGTTAGGAATTCAGTTTGTTGGACAGACTAAGTTTTCTTATGTTTATATAGAATGTGTTAACAGAATTGAAGCTTCACAGATTTTTAACCATTCGTCGATCTAAATGATCGACTATCAAACGGTTGTAGGTATCAAGCCAAAGACAATAGCGATAGAAAATAAAGATAAAAAATGATGAAGAAGAAACTAAAATGTAAATAGAAATGGAAGAAAATAACAGTAAAAGACGGTAAAGGAAATGAAATTGAAAAGAAAAGTGAAAGGGATAAAGTAGATGAAAGAAGAGACTTAAATTAAATGAAATTAGAAAGGAAATGGGTGGAAAGAATACTTGGTTTTCCTCTGTGTATCCATATATTCGTTTCTGGGTTAGGATGGGTAGGATGTGTAGAGTACTGTCAAGGTTCCAACCCTTTGTTCTAATCATAAAACTCTTATTTATAGATTCTAATAATAAAAGAAATTACAATTAATTCCTAAGAGAAGTTATTATTCTGATAATTAAATAAAACTACTTGTGGAATTCCTTGAACTTTTGTAACTTCTGCATGAGCATACGTCATAGTACTGTTGTAACTTCTGCATGTGAAGAATAACTGGCGCATGAAGAAATAACAACATCCAAAGTTAGTTTCTTTCTACACTTGTAACTTGATCGACCAATTTTGTACTTGTAACTTTGATTGATACCAACCCATTGAAAATATTATTTTTGATATAACACTCTGTTACTAGTCGATCTATTTTCCTCTTCAATAAGAGCTTTTTCCTCTTTTTGATAAGCATCATTTATCGAATATTTTTTCTCTTTGATGCTCTAATCATTTTTAGCACTAGCATGCATAATTTGGAAGAGTACTTTCACGTTTTTCTTCGATAATAACATAATACGTTACTAGTATCGGGATGAATAGAAACCATGCCAGTTTTTACTCTCACTTTATGGATGAAATTTATTTTGAATATAACACATGGAAACAATGCACTGACAGAGAACATACAAAATGAGTTTCTTGATAAGCAAGAAACTGAAAGGGAAAAGAAAAATTAGAAACTGAATTGGTGCTGAATGGTTGTAACAGTTTGTAATTGAATTGTGCTCCCAAAAGAAGATACAAGTTGGGTATTTATACAAGAGTTAGTTGAACACAAGAAAATATCTAATACTCTTTTCTTATACTTCCTACAGAATGATTATATTATACTATTGAGATTATGGGTGCATGTGATGTGATGATGTTATTAGAGGGTACTATTGTGTATGACTTTATGAATTGTTTGGTCAATAATGGATGTGTTTGTACGGATATTTGTTTATCAAAAATGTTAGGCAACCAAGTAATTTGCTCAACCAAGTCTAATCAAGTTTCTCTGACACACGCGTTCTCACCTGAAAAGGCATGCCGCATTTTTAAGGTTTTCTCTCATCTCAAAAAGCGCACCGCTTTCTCAAACACGCTTCCTGAAACTGAATCAGATTTGCAAAAAGAATTATAATAATAGAGGAGGTGGAAAAAGAAGAGAAAATAGAATAGGAAGAAGAGTTATGTTTAGGGTTTAATGAAATACAATTCATTGAAAAAAATGATGAATAAAAAGAAGAAAATAGAAATACATTTCTTTTATTTGACAAATCTGGTTCAGTTTTTATAAGAAATCAAGATGAACAAGAAAAAGAAAAGATAAATATGTTTCTTTTATTTGACAAATCTGGTTCAGTTTTATAAGAAATCTGGTTCAATTTTTATGTTTTTGTTGTTTTTATTATGTACTCAGATCTCTTTTTGGAATTTGATGAATTTTGTTTTTCAAATAAATTTGGTTCTGTTTCTTATAAAAATCCGGTTCAGTTTTTATATGCCCAGGCGCAAAGATTGACGTCTAGGCGTATTTCTGATTTTCATGAAAATCCGGTTCATTTTTCATGAAAATCCGGTTCAGTTTCTTATAAAAATCTGGTTCACTTTTTAGACGCCTAGGGACTTCTGATTTCTCATGAAAATCCGGTTCAATTTTATAATAAAAATCCGGTTCTGTTTTTGTAATTAAATGCATTTCATTGAAGAAGATGATGAAGAACAAAAAAAGAAGAAATATGTTTCTTTTATTAAAGAAATCCGGTTCTGTTTTTAAAATCGGTTTTGTTTTCGCAATGAGATACATTCCATTGAAGAAGACGATGAAGAAGAAATCTGTTTCTTTTGTTCAACAAACCCGGTTCTGTTTTTAT